>JAQZBX010114487.1:0-10017 GCA_029593785.1 Cabassous unicinctus
GTCTTCTCCGTGTCTGCTTATCTTCCCCTTGCTGTGAGGTCCCGCTGCATCAGCCCCTCGCGCCACGCGGGCAGGCCTGCCCTCACAAGGAGGCCCCGGGAAGCGAACCCAGGGCCTCACACATGGTAGATGGGGCCTCTAACGGTTGAGCCACACCTGCTTCCTGTTGTGAGGGCTTGCTGCATCAGCCCACTAGGCTGCGCGGGCCGGCCTGCCCTCACAAGGAGGCCCCGGGAAGCGAACCCGGGGCCTCCCATATGGTAAACGGGGGCTCTATCAACTGAGCCACTCCCGCTTCCCATATGTCTATCCTTAACCCAGTCACACACTGTCTGTGTGTTTTAAAATTGGGAGGTGTGAGGTCTCCAACTTTGTACGTCTTTTTCAAGATGGGTTTGGTATCACTGCTTTTTTTTCTTTCCTTTATTAGAGTAATTGTGGCATAACAGAACAATCATGCATAAAATACGGGGTTCCCATACACCCTATTACTAACACCTTACATTGGTATGAAACATTTGTTACAATTGTTGAAAGCACATTTTTGTAATTGTACTATTAACTATAGTCCATGATTTAACTTAGGGTTCACTTTGTAGTATAGTTCTACAGATTTTTGAAAACTATTTTTTTTTTCTTATACCATATGTACAACCTAATATTTCCCCTTTTAATCACATTCAGATACATATTTCAGTGCTGTTAATTATGTTCACAATGTTGTGCTATCATCACCACCACCCATTACCAAAACGTTTTAATTCCATTGTTCCAAATAGGAAACCTGTACATTTTAAGCCTTTACTTCCCACTCACTATCCCCTGATAATCTATATTCTAGATTCTGACTCTATGAGTCTGCTTATTTTAATTATTTCATATCAGTGAGATCATAAAATATTTGTCCTTTTGTGTCTGCCTTATTTCACTCAACATGATGTCTTCAAGTTTCATCCATGTTGTTGCATGTATCAGGACTTCATTCCCTTTTTATGGCTGAATAATATTCCATTGTATGTATATACTACATTGTGTTATTCATTCATCTATTCATCGTTTGATGGACACTTGGGTTGCTTCCTTTTTTGGCAACTGCAAAATAAATGCCACCACTGTGAACATCGGTATGCAAATATCTGTTTGAGTCCGTTTTCAACTCTTTTGGGTATATACCTATTAGTGGGATTGCTGGGTCGCACAGTAATTCTATACTTAACTTTCTGAGGAACTGCCAACCTGTCTTCCACAGGGCTGCACCATTTTACATTGCCACTGGCAACAAATTAGTGTACCTATGTCTCCACATCCTCTTCAACACTTGTACTTTTCTGTTTTTTAAATAGTGGCCATTCTAATAGTTGTAAAATATTATCTCATTTTACATGATTATGCTTTTGGTTTGCATTTCCTGATGACAATGATGCTGAGCATCTTTTCACATGCTTTTTGGCCAATTGTATATCTTCTTTAGAGAGATGTCTATTCATGTCTTTTGCTCATTTTTAACTTGGGTTGTTTGGCTTTTTGTTATTAAGTTGAAGAATTTCTTTATATATTCTTTATATTAAACCTTTATTGGATATGTGGTTTCCAAAGATTTTCTCCCATTGTGTAAGTTGTCATTTTACTTGCATGATAAAGTCCTTTGAGATACAAAAGTTTTAAAAGTTTTTTGTTTTTTTAAATATATATATAAAATATATTTGTTTTTAAATATATTTTTAATTTATTTTTAAAAGGTACTTAGATTACATAAAATGTAACAGTTTAAATTTTGATGAGGTTCCATGTATATATTTTTTCTTTTGTTGCTTGTGCTTTGGGAGTATAGTCTAAGAAACCATTGCCTATACCTAACACAAGGTCCTGAAGAGGCTTCCCTAATTCTAGGAGTTTGGTAGTTCTTGCTCTTATAGTTAGGCCTTTGATCCATTTTGAGTTGGTTTTTGTATATGGTGTGAGGTAGGGGTCCTCCTTTGTTTTCCCCGCAAATGAAGATCCAGTTTTCCCAGCACCATTTGTTGAAGAGACTATTCTTTCCTAATTGAGTGGTCTTTGTACCCTTGGCAAAAATCAGTTGGCCATAAATGTGACGGTTGATTTCTGAGCTCTCAATTCATTTCCGCTGGTCTATATGTTTGTCCATGTACCAGTACCATGCTGTTTGATTACTGTGACTTTGTAATATATTTTAAGATCATGAATTATGAGTCTTCCAACTTCATTGTTCTTTTTCAAGATGGTTTTGGCTATTTAGGTCCCATATAATTAGATGATTGGCTTTTCCATTTCTGCAAAGAAGGTTTTTAGAATTTTGATGGAGATTGTGTTGAATCTATAAATTGCTTTGAGTAAGACTGACATCTTAATGATATCTAGTCTTCCAATCCATGAACATGGATTGTTCTACCATTTATTTAGGTATTCTTTGATATATTTTAGCAATGTTTTGTAGTTTTCTGTGTACAAGTCCTTTACATCCTTAGATTTATTCCTAGGTATTTGATTCTTTTAGTTGCTATTGTAAATGGTATTTTTTTCTTGATTTCTTCTTCCAATTGTACATTGCTTGTGTATAGAAACACTTATGATTTTTGGGTGTTGAACCCCACCACTTTGCTGAATTCATTTATTAGCTCAAGGAGCTTTATTGTGGAGTTTTCAGGATTTTCTGTATATAGGATCATGTCATCTTCAAATGGAGAAATTTTTACTTCTTTTCCAATTTGGATGCATTTTATTTCTTTTTCTTGCCTAATGGCAAGAACCTCTAGCACAATGTTGAATAACAGTGGTGATAATGGGGATCCTTGTATTGTTCCTGATCTTAGAGAGAAAGTTCTCATTCTTTCACCATTAAGTAAGATGTTAGCTGTGGGTTTTCTCGTATATGCTCTTTATCATGTTGAGGAAGTTTCCTTCTATTCCTAGTGTTCTAAGTGTTTTTATCAGGAGGGGGCACTGAATTTTGTCAAATGCCTTTTCTGCCTTAATTGCAATGATCATGATGATTTTTTTGCCCTTCATTCTATCAATGTGGTATATTACATTAATTGATTTTCTTATGTTGAACCATCTTTGTATGCCAGGGATAAATCCCACTTGATCGTGGTGTTTAATTCTTTCAGTATGCTGTTGAGTTCAGTTTGCTAGTATTTTTTTGAGAATTTTTGCATGTATATTTATAAGTGATATTGATTTATAATTTTCTTTTCTTGTGGTGTCTTTATCTGGCATTATTACAAAGTGATGCTAGGCTGGACTGAATTAGGGAGTGTTTCTGCCTATTCAATATTTTTAAAGAGTTTGAGCAGAACTGGAGTTGTCTTCTTGGAATGTTTGGTAAAATTCTCCTGTGAAGCCATCTGGTCTTGGGCTTTTCTTTGTTGAGAGGGTTTTGATTACTGATAACAATCTCTTTACTAGTAATTGGTTTGTTGAGAGCTTCTGTTTCTTCTTGAGTCAGTGTAGGTAGTTTGTGTATATCTAAGAATTTGTCCATTTCATCTAAGTTATCTAATTTATTGGTGTACAGTTATTTGTAGTATCCTCTTATAGTTATTTTTATTTCAGTGGGGAGAATAGTAATGCCCCTCTTTTCATTTCCACTTTACATTATTTGTATCATCTCTATGTTTTTTTTTTCCAGTCTAGCTAAAGGTTTGTCAAATTTACTGATCTTTTCAAAGAAGCAACTTTTTGTTTTGCTGATTCTCTCTCTTTATGATTCTCTATATCATTTATCTTTGCTCTAATTTTTGTTCTTTCTTTCCTTCTTCCTGCTTTGAAATTAGTTTGATCTTGTTTTTCTAGTTCTTTCACTTTTAAGGTTAGGTCTCTTATCTGAAGTCTTTCTTTTCTTTTATTATTATTATTATTTTATTTTTATTTTTATTTTTATTTATCCCCCCCTTGCTGCTTGTGCTGCTGTGTCCATTCGCTGCGTGTCTTCTCTGTGTCTGCTTATCTCCCCCTTGCTGTGAGGTCTTGCCACATCAGCCCACGGCGCCGCACGAGCCGGCCTGCCCTCACAAGGAGGCGCCGGGAAGTGAACCGGGGCCTCCCATATGGTAAACGGGTGCTCTATCCATTGCGCCACACCCGCTTCCTGCCGTGAGTTTACTGCATCAGCCCACCGCACCGCTCAGGCCGGCCTGCCCTCACAAGGAGGCCTCGGGACGCGAACCCGGGCCTCCCATATGGTAAACGGGGGCTCTATCCACTGAGCCACACCCGCTTCCCTCTTTTCTTTTAATGTAAGTAAATTTCCCTCTCAGCACTGCCTTTTCTGCTGGTATGTTGTATTTTCGCTTTCATTTGTCTCAAGATATTCTCTAATTTTCTTCTGATTCCCTCTTTAACCCATTGGTTGTTTAAGGATATGTTGTTTAATTTCTACGTACTTATGAATTTTCCATTTCTTCCTCTGTTATTGATTTCTAGCTTCATTCTGTTGTGGTTGGATTAGATACATTATATGATTTCAATATTTTTTAGTTTTTTGAGACTTGCTTTGTGACCTAACATATGGTTTATCTTAGAGAATGGTCCGTGTGCACTAGAGAAGAATGTGTATTCTGTTGTTGTTGGGTGAAGTGTTGTATATATATCTGTTAGGTCTAGTTGGTTTAGAGTATCATTCAAGTCTTGCATTTCCTTATTTATCTTCTGACTAGATATTCTATCCATTAATGAGAGTCGTGTATTAAAGTCTGCAACTATTAATATAGAACTGTCCATTTTTCCCTTCAAATCTTTCAGTATTTGCTTCATATTGAGGCACACTAGATTAGGAATCAATAGATTTGAAACCTAGCAGAAAAACTGCCACCATTAAACACATGGCTATCATAACCCCACAAGATGGCTGCTGGCAGAACTTGTGAGAACCCCCATTTGGAATGAGATTTCCTCTGGAAGCCAGGAGAAGCCCCAGATATTCTCCAGGGGCTGTATCATTGGGACTTCCTGGGGGATTGATGGGTGGGATAACCAATCAAAACAGCAAAAACTGGGACTCCTCTCCTGACATTAGCAAAGGGGCAGAATAATTAGTGGTTTAAAAAGCAAGTGGGAAATCAAAACAGCCCCTGTTCTTGCCTTCTTCCCCCCCTGCCTGGATCAGCATGCAAATAAACCTGGGCATTTTGTAATCTGTAATGGGGAATTGTAGTCTGTAAATCAGCCCTCTTTTTCCCTTTTCAGCCCCTTTCCTCTCTACCTGGGACCCAAAATCTGTTATTTCCTCTCATTTCTCTTCCCTCCCTTCCTTAATAAATTACTGGCCTAACTAAACTGGCTTGCACTTAAAATTCATTTTTTGTAGCTTAGCCAAGAACCTAGAAAAAATCCAGCAACAATATATTTTGGGACTCTGCTGTTAGGTGCATATATTTTTATAATTGTTACATCTTCTTGTTGAATGGACACCTATCCATATATAATGACTATCTTTGTCCCTTATAACTTTTGGATTGAAATCTATTTTATGTGATATTAGTATAGCTACCTCCACTCTTTTTGGTTAGTACTTGCATAGTACATTTTTTTCCATCCTTTACTTTCCATCTTTTTGTATCTATGTATTTGATAATTTATAATTAACACTATAAATCAACCAGATCTAGCAGGCATATATAGAATACTTCACCCAATAACAGCAGACTACACAATCTTTCCAAGTGCACATGGATCATTCTCCAGGATAGACCATATTTTAGGGCACAAGAGAAGCTGCAATAAATTTTAAACTACTGGAATCATAAAAAGTCACATCTCTGAAAACAATGAAGTGAAGCTAGAAATCAATAACAGAGAGAAAAATGGGAAATTCACAAATATGTGGAAATCAAACAGCATTGTCTTAATCAAACAATGGTTTAAAGTAGAAAGTACAGAGCAAATTAGAAAACAATACTCAGAGAAAAATGCAATTGGAGACACAATGTACCAAAACTTATGGGATGCAGAGAAGGCAATTCTCAGAGGGAAATTTAGAATATGAATGCCTGTTTTTAAAAAAGGAAACAGACTTCTAGGCATGATGGTGGATTTGGGGGCTCCAGGACCTAGTCCTTCCATCAAAACAACTATTAAGTAGTAGGGACTGTCTGAAACAACTGTACAGCATCCAAGAAAGTGTCTGATAAACTATGGTAAAGAACCAGTAAATTGCTCTCCCCACATGGTGGCTATCAGTGCCCATCCCACACTCTCATGGTAGGCCACCTTGGGGTCCAGTCCCTGGCTAGCTCACTGGTGACAGAAGGGACATAAAAATCCTCTTCCCCAAGAATGGGTAGGCACAGCTGATCACTGATCATGACATTTGATTAGTGAATTTCAGTCACTGGGGGCCTAGCACTGAGGGCAACTATTGTGTCATCCCACCCAGGAAAAAGGTGGCAGCAGCAATTATTTCAATCATCCCTGGACAGGGGTGGAGGTGGTAGAGATTTAAAGATGCAGCACTTCCTCAGGGCTGTGGAGGACAGTTAGCTGAAAGGCTGCATTTGCTGGGCAGGAAAGATCAGCTTTGGGGAACTAGCAGAGATGCTTTGGGCACCCTTCCTGATCCCCCCCCACAGGGCACATTGGAGCCAGTCTACACTTCCTTTATGGTTCCCTGGCCCTGTTTTGGCTGGGAAAGACTAACTTGGGAAAGTCCCCCCCCAGGATGACCCTCCTCCCAGAATTTGCCCTCCAGGCAAAAGCAGGTACAATGAAAAAAGTGTGAAAAACTGTAGAAGTGGACAGTCTGGGAAAAAGTCCTACCAGTTTCAAATACCCCAGAGAGGAAGGTCTGTCTCCTGGGAAACAGGGGCCAACTAAACTCCTGTAAATGTATGAACTTCAAAACAATTAACAAGGACAAGCCCAGAAGAAGACAGAGGCCCAGAAAGACAGGGAAAACTCTGTACTCTGTATTCACCTTGGGCAGACTTCCTGATAGGAGACTGAAGCTCAAAAATATCTCTATTTTATCAACAGCTATTTAGAAAACCAAGAAACAGACATCTCATGAAATAAATCCCAGAGTTAAAATTTTAAAATATTGAAATGTACAGTGTGCAACAACAAAG
This sequence comes from Cabassous unicinctus, assembly GCA_029593785.1. Taxonomy (NCBI): domain Eukaryota; kingdom Metazoa; phylum Chordata; class Mammalia; order Cingulata; family Chlamyphoridae; genus Cabassous; species Cabassous unicinctus. The sequence goes on from JAQZBX010114487.1 coordinate 7,083, forward strand.
TGCAAGACAAATAAAGAAACAGGGAATGATGGCCCATCCAAAGGAAGAGGATAAAAATGCAGAAAAGACCAGGAAGAAGATGAGAATGTGGACATACCAAACAAAGCCTTTAAAAAATTATCTTTAAAATGTTCAAAGAAATGAAGGAAAACACAGAGTAAGAACTAAAGGATATCAGGAAAACAATGAATGAACAATATAAGAGGCTAAGTAAAGAGATAGAAATTTTATTTTATAATAACTGAAATAAAAAATGACCAGGAGAGTTCCAATAGCAGATTGGAGCTGGCAGAAGAAAGAATTAGTGAACTTGAAGATAAAACACTTGAAATGAGTCAGGCTGAAGAACAGAAAGAAAAAAAGAAATATTAAAAGTGTAAATAGCCTAAGACAGCTATGGGACACCATTAAGTGCATATGTATATACATTATTGGAGTCCCAAAAGGAGAAGAGAGAAAGGGGCAGAAGGAATAGTCAAATAAATAATGGCAGAAAACTTCCCAAATTAGCAAAAGACATGAAAGTGCACACTGAAGAAGCCCAGAGAATACTAAACCAGATGAACATGAAGAAATTACACTCCATTAGATATTGATCACACATCAAATGCAAAGGACAAAGAGAGAGTTCTGAAAGCTGCAAGAGAAAAATGACATGTTATTTACAAGGGACCCCAACTAGACTGAGTGTCAATTTCTCATCAGAAACCATGTAGGCAAGAAGGCAGTGGGTTGAAACACTTAAGGGCTGAAGGAAAACAACTGCCAATAAAGTATTTTATATCTGGTAAGGCTTTCTTTCAAATATGAGAGAGAGATGAAGAAATTTTCATATAACAAAAGCTGAGGGAGTTCATTACCACTAGACCTGCCCTATAAGCAGTGCTTAAAGGGAATTTTTCAGATTGAAAGGAAAGGACACTAGACAGGGGTTCCAAGAAGACCTGGGGTAAAGATAACCATATGGATACTATAAATGCCAATCTTATTGTATTGTTGGTATGTAACTCCACTTCTTACTTCCTACAGGTGCTAAAATGAAAATGCATAAGCAATAATGATAAATCTATGTTTTGGACAAAGATATAAATGGTAACAAATACAAAAAAATATTGGCCCGGTGGCGGGGGGAGCCGATGTGGCTCAGTGGAAAAAAAAAAAAAAAAAAAATAGGGGTCAGAGGGGTATGAGAAAATATATTTGAATGCTATTGAAAATAAGTTGGTATCAAACCAAATATGATTGTTATATAGTTAGGATGTTAAATTTTAACCCCAATGGTAACCACAAGGAAAATCGATGAAAAATATATCTCGATAGAAAAGAGAAAGCACTCAATATGAAACAACACAAGAAAATCAAATAAATATAAAAGTAGGCATTAATGGAAGTGAGGGACAAAAAAGGTAAAAGACTTACAACAGCTAAATAGTGAAATGGCAGAAGGAAGTCCCGTATTACCAGTAGTGACTTTTACTGTAAATGGATTAAACTGTCCAGTCAAAAGGCAGAGATCAGCAGAATGGATAAAAAGCATGGCCCAATGATATGCTGTCTGCAAGAGACTCACCTCATCTTTAATTCAAAGATAAAGTGGGTTAAAAGTGAAAGGTTGCAGAAAAATACACCATGTAAGTAGTAACAAAACGAGCAGAGGTAGCTGTACTAATATCACATAAAATAGATTAGTCAAAAACTGTTATGAGAGACAAAGATGGTCATTATTTACTGATAAACTGGTTGATTATACGAGAAGATGTAACAATTATAAATATATGTGCACCTAACAGCAGAGCGCCAAAATAAATGATAAAAGCAAATAAATAAATCTTTTAAAAAACAAATAAATAAATAATCATTTGTTGACAGTGGCCTGAAAAAAAAGAAATCGTACAATGTACCTTATCTGACCACAACAGAACGAAGCTAGACATTAGTAACAGAGGGGAAAATGGAAAATTCACAGATAGGTGGAAACAACTTACTCTTACACAGCCAATGGGTTAAAAAGAAAATCACTAGTAAATATCTTAAGGTGAATGAAAGTGAAAATACAACCTACCAAAACTTATAGGCTGCAGCAAAGGCAGTGCTGAGCGGCACATTTATAGTTCTAAATGCTTATATTAAAAGGAAAAAAGACTTCAAATCAAAGACCCAACCTCAAAAGTAGAAGAACTAGAAAAAGAAGAGCAAACTAAACCCAAGGCTAGCAGAAGGAAGTAAATAGCAAAGATTAGAGCAGAGATAAAGTAAATAGAGAACAACAACAAAGAAATAGAATCAATAAAACTAAAAGTTGCTTCCTTCCAAAGGTCATTAAAATTGACACAGCTTTAGCTAGGGTGAGAAAAAAAAAAGAGGATACAAATAACAAAAATCAGAAATGAAAAGGGCAGCATTACTACCAACCCTGCTGAAATAAAAAGGACTATAACAGGATACTTTGACCAACTGTATGCCAATAAATTAGAGAATATAGATGAAATGGACAAATTCTTAGAAACAGCAAACTACCTACACTGATTCAAGAAGAAATAGATCTCAACAAAGCAATTACTTGTAAAGAGATTGAATCAGTCATCATAAACCTACCAACAAAGAAAAGCTCAGGATCTGTGGCTTACAGGGGAATTCTGCAAAGCTTTCTGAGAAGACTTAACTCCAATTCTGCTCAAACTCTTCCAAAAAATTGAAGAGGAGGAAAGACTCCCTGATTCATTCTATGAGGCCACCATCACCCTCATACCAAAGCTGGATAAAGATATCAGAAGAAAAGAAAGCTACAGACCATTATCTCTTATGAATATAGATGTAAAAATCCTCAACAAATAACGCAAACTGAATCCAACAGAATATTAAAAGAATTATACACCATGATCAAAGGGGATTTACCCCTGCTATGCAAGGGTGGTTCAACATAAGAAAATCAAGT
>JAQZBX010114488.1:0-10015 GCA_029593785.1 Cabassous unicinctus
GTGAGTATAAAATGAATTGCTTACTGCAAGTCTTTTGGAAAAGTGCCAGGTACATGTGAGACAGTAAATGTTTCACAATATGAGAATGAACTTTTGAATTTTATGGCTTGTATAATGAAGAGCAGAAGTTGATCCATAATATATAATTGCATTTATCCTACTGGTATCATCAAATGCACAGATTAGAAACCTGTATAAGGAAAAACATTTTATTTAATGAACTTTACCTGTGGCTCCTTTACTTTATTGTCTACCAAGTCTCATTTCAAAATAAATTATATATGTGTACATGCTTTAGGTATATAAAGAGAGTTCTTCAATCTTTGTCAAGTTAAAATATATGTTACCATTCCTATTTGTACATATATGTAACTACACACATTACATTAAAGGTATATGAGCATTCTACTCCCTAAATAGTCCCTAAATATGTTTGTTTAACAATTGTATGAATTAAGCTTGGTTACATAATTAAATATCTGACTGTTTACAGGATACTGGGGAGAGATCTGATTTTAAGGTCTTTGTGTCTACATGATATTAAACTAATTTTAAATTTAAGTGAGTGCTTCTCATGTGCTAAGCAAAGTTATATGTGCTTTATGTAATTATTAAACCCACAGACCTCCCATTGTCCTTCTCAGGAAGATAGTATGAATAATACTTTTCTCAAACATAAACTTGCCTAATTTAAGCCAGAGAGCAATAGGGGAGCAAAAATTTTGTCAGATATATCTCAACACAGTGTCAGACTTCTTGTCTGCCATTTTTTAGAGCCATACAACATTTCATGCATCACCAAAGCTTCAAGTGAAGCATTTTTATACTCTACTAAGTATATTTTAAAATATAGTATTAAAATACAAATACAAGAACTAGAAATTGGAAAATGCTTCCACACATCCCAAGTTGATTACATCAATCATATATTTTGGCACTGGCTCATCTGTTTATTCCACCTATGCTTGTTACGAAATAACAACCAAAACATGTAGAACAAGCAAAACAAATATATCAGTAATATAGTTACTAAAGCTAACACAGATTTTGAAAACAATATTTTAATTAATTAGTCCTTATTTCAGTTATATCTAACATTATTTAATTATGTAATTATTATATACCATTAGGTTTAAAAATAGAATTAGTGGAAAAATACTTTAGAATTTTCTTGAAGAGAACTGAAGGTTTTACCTATTTTTGTGATCCATGAAAATATTGGAAAATAATTCTTGATGGATGGTTATGTTATATTAAATGAGCCCAAATTGTACTATGAATAGCAACACATCTAACATAAGTATCTATCTTCAAATGCCAGATTATTTGTTGTCAGGTCCAATTACTTCAACTCAAGACAAAAAAAAAAAGCAATCTAATTTATCATTAAGCTTGATCCTATGACTTTTAATGCATTTAAAAAATTACTCTGTCAGAGTATCAAAAATCTGTTCACACTTGTCACTATTGTTAGGATTAATCTTATGTCCTATAAAATGAGCTTATTCAAATTACAAAAACATTTTGTTGCAAATATATTTAACCATTCCTATGGAATTGAAGTAGAGTATAATCAATAAATTTCGTTATATTAATTAAAATGAATTTCTACAAAAGCTATGTATTTCCACCAAAAACATATATATACGTTCAAATTATATGAAAATGAAACATTCTCAACTAATTTCATGAAGCCAACATAACTTTGATATACAACTTTCTAAGTGCATTTCAAAATGAGAAATTTAGAGTCTCATACTTGTTATGAATTCATATCCAGAAATACCACCTAAAAGTATTGGTGAATGAGTTCAGAAACTTATAAAATATAAATGCATAATTTGGATTTATTCTAGGTCATTGAAATTGTTTACATAATGAAATAACTGTAATTTACCTTATTAATATTTTAAATAATAAAAATCTTGTCATTTCATTGCAGAAAAATATTTGAAAAGAGTTAACAATTTATATTAAAAATTCTCAGAAAACTAAAATAGAAAGGAATTTCTTAAATATGATAAGGGGCGTTTACCAAAAAACCTACATCTATCATACTTTATAGTGAACTATTGAACAATTTCTTTTGAATTTGGGAGGAAATATCAAGAATATTTACTATCTAATTTTCAATACTGCATTACTGTAAAAAACAGTATCATATAGATTTAGGAGGAATAAGCAAAACTAGATTCATTCATACATGACATAGAGCTGTATTTAGAAAATCCAAAGAATCTGATCATAGCACATTTTTATAATTATATTATTAACTATAGTCCATGTTTTCACTTAGGGTTCATTGTTTGGTGTTGTTTCACAGATAATTAAAATTGCTTATTCTATTACTATGTATATGATCTAACATTTTCCCATTCAAATATGTATTTCATTGTTGTTAATTATGTTCACAATGCTGTACTATCATCAACACCATCCATTACCAGATCATTTTCATCTTTCCAAAGAACAACCCTTATATTTTAAGCCTTAACTCACCATTCCCTATCCTTACCCCATTCCCTGATAACCTGTATTTTAGATTATAATCTATGAGCTTTTTTATCTTACTTATTTAAAATCAGTGAGATCATACAATATTTGTTCTTTTGTGTCTGTCTTATTTCACTGAACCATATGTATTCAAGGTTCATTCATGTTGTGTGTATCGGATTTCATTGCGTTTATGACTGCATAAAAATTCATTGCATGTATATACCACATTTTGTTTATCCATTGCTTCCATATTTTGGAAATTGTGGATAATGCTGCTATGAACACATTAGTATGCAAAAATCTCTTTGAATTCTTTCAGGTATATATATAATAGTAAGATTGTTGGTTCATAGGATATTTCTATACTTGCTTTCTGAGTAACTGCCAAACTGTCTTCTGCGGTACCTGCACCATTTTACATTGCCACTAGCAAAGAATGAGTAATTCTATATCTGTGTATTATCTCTAACGTTTGCTATTTTCCATTTTTTTTATTAGCCACTCTAATGGATGTTAAATGGCATCTCAATGTTATTTCGATTTGCATCTTCCTGACGGCTGATGACGTTGAACATCTTTTCATGTATTTTCTGGCCATTTGTAAATCTTCTTTGGGTAAATTTCTGTTCAAGTCCTTTTCTCATTTTAATATTTGGTTGTTTCTCTCTTTTTTTGTTAAATTGAAGGATTTTTCCATATGTTCTGTATATTAAATATTTATCAGTATGTGGTTACCAAATATTTCCTCCCATTGTTTGTGTGGTCATTTTATTTTCATGAGAAAATCTTTTGAAGCTTAAAGGTTTTTAAATCTGTTGAGGTCCCATTTATCTATATTTTTCATTTTTACTCATGCTTTGGTTGTGATTCTAAGAAGTAATTGCAACCACAAGGTCCTGAAAATGCTTCCTACATGTTTTTCTAAGAGTTTGTTATCTCTGGATCTTATATCCAGACATTTCAACCATTTTGAATTGATTTTTGTATCTGGTGTGAGATAGTGGTCCTCTTTTACTTTTTTTTTTTTAATGCAGAAAATTTTCTTTTTTTCATTCCCCCTTTGCTGCTTGTGTTTGCTCTGTCCAATTTGTGTGCATTTTTCTATGTCTGCTTGTCCCATTTGTTGCACCAGCTCACCACACTGTTGAAGATCTCCTTCACCAGGAGGTCATGGGGAACGAATGGGGGGCCTCCCATATGGTAAATGGGAGTCCAACCAATTGAGCCACAGCTGCTTTCCTGGAGATACAGTTTTACCAGCACCATTTATTGGAAAGACTATTGTTCCCCAGTTGAGTGTTCTTTATCCCATTGTGAAAAATCATTTAACTTTAATTGTAAAGGTTGATTTCTGAGCTCTTAGTTTGATTCAAATGCTCTATATGTCTGTCTCTGTGCCAGTATCATGTATTTTGTTTTGTTTCATATATTTTTTATTTATTTTTAAAAGATACTTAGATTACATAAAATGCTACATAAAAAATATAAGGGATTCCCATTTGCCCCACTCCCCACATCTCCCACTTTCTCCCACATTACCAACATCCTTCATTAATGAGATAAATTCATTACAATTGATGAACACATTTTGGAGCATTACCACTAAGCATGGATTATAATTTACATTTAAATTTAAACCCTCTCCAAATCAATTCTGTAGGTTATGGCAGGATATATAATGGCCATGCAGTTTTGATAACTATGGATTTTTGTAATAAGTTATAAGATTGGGGATGGTAATAAATTCAACTTCATTCATCTTTTTAAAGATGATTTTGAATCATTAGCTAGAATGACAAAAAAGGTGAAAGGCTACAAATAACAAAATTCAAAAATCAAAAGAAGGGCATTACTACAGACCATACAAAAATGAAAAGGAATATAAGAAGTTACTATGAAAAACAGTATGCCAATAAATTAGATAAGTTAGATGAAGTGAACACATTCTTAGAATCACTCAAAGTCCTTGAGTTGACATGTGAAGAGTCAGAGGATCTCAACAAAACAATTACTACTAAACATATTGAATTAATAATCAGAAATCTCCCAGAAAAGAAAACCCAGGACCAAGTAGCTTCACAGGTAAATGTGCCAAATATTCCAAGAAGACTTAACTCCAGTGCTGTTCAAACTCTTCCAAAAATTATCAATGGATTAAAAACTATTGTTAAGATATCAATCTAATCCAAAGCTATTTATAAATTCAATGCAATCACTATCAAATTTTCAACAACCTTATGTCCACTGCATCCCATTTGTGCCCTATGTGCACTGCGGCCACTTTGGGAGCTTGCAAGGCAGGTAAGCACAAAAAGAACTTAGGCAGAGAAGGAAGCTTGTTCATACCAGCACAGCTGCAGTTTGCTCCAGACAAACAGGCAAACAACATGCGTGCAAGCATGCAAAAAATCACACAAACAAGCAAGAATGACCATTGTTTATTTGCAGGGTTATTTATACACTACAGTTTGTCACTCAAAGTTATACAAAAAGAAAACAGAATGCAGGTCTCAGGAATCATTTCTCCTGTGCTCAGGAAATATGTGTACTGGGCCGAGGGCCTTATGAATTGGATACAAGGTGTGCTGAATCAAGGGAACACAATAAACTGAGCTAAGGTCAAAAGCTAATCTAGCAGCTGGGCTGCTGCCCAGGCAGTTAACCCTCATGGGCTGCTGCCTGACTTTTAACCCTCACACACATTATTTGCAGAAAATGAAAGGCCAATCATCAATTTACTTGTAAAGCTAAGAGACCCCTAATTCTAAATCCCCTCCCACTTTATTCTTGCCATCCCCCAATAGATTAGGTGCCCTTCTTCTTGAACACATTCCATCCATTCATATATCTCTAACTACTGTTGAGTATTGATGATCCAGTTGTATATCTCTCTCATCTTAAAATGTCTTGAGAGGAGGGACTACAGAATATGTACATATATCTATATCTCCCTATCCTTGAATTCTTCCAGGAAACCATCTGGTAATTGATAAATAAATACAAAAAGTTAATTATTGAATTATTATATATTTTCTCTGTGAAATATATTACAATGCAAAGCTTGATCTTGACTAGAGTTTTGGAAAATCAATCTTTAAATCTCTATTTTAGATTGTTTTTATATCAGGACAATAATTTTATTGCTTTTCTGCTTCAGTTTTCTCTAGCATCAAACTTCAAATTTTTCTTTATTTTAAAGAATAAAGATGTCAGTGAGATATTGATTTGCCTTAAATAAAAGCATTTTTCATGTGAATTCATCAAAAGAGTTTGCCTCATAACACATTTGTTTTAAATCCTTTCTTTAAATGTTTATCAAATATAATGTGATTTTCTTTTATGCTTCTCTTTATTTGTGTGAATTTGAGTAGATTAAATCTGGAGGAAGGAAATTCCAGGTTCTTTCCTGCCCAATCTTTCATTTATGTGGAATTTGTGGACCAATTCTCTGGTGGGGTGGGTTGGAGAACTAGAGGCAGGAAAATGTTGGGGGGATATTTAGCCTTAAATGAGACCAGGTGTTTGGGTTGGGCAGGACATGTGGATAGAGTAAAAATGGCTATACTTAGAGGGTCAATTTTGTTATTTCTTTCTAGATACTTTGTTATGTTTACTTATATGTTGGCTTAGTAGAATCAGGTCACACTGGGATGTGGATAATTTGAAATGTTTTGGTCAGCATTTGAGAAAAGAAGTGAAGGAGATGACTAAATCCCTGAATCCACTTCATTGATATAAAATGACAATTAAAAAACAGTAACAACAGCAAAATCTATCAACATTATAATTAAAGCTAATATTTATCATGTACTTGAAATGTGGCTGGCAATTTTGTGAATTGTTTGCAAAATTTAACAAGTTCAAAACTCCAAAACATCCTCCTTGGAGGTGCTTTCACCAGTCACAATAGAACAGTAGTAGTAAATTACTGATGAAAGAAAACAATAAATTTCTGCTTCCCATATTCAAACAGAGTAAGTCATTCCCAACCCACCCCAGTACTCTGACTCCACTTAACTCGCTTACCCAATATGGGGGTCCTTAAGGAGATGCCCTGATCTTTACATGATAGACAGAATTCTGATTTCTAATATTCTTATAATCATCTAAGTAGTTTTCTTTTGTCAGTACATGACATATGTAAAATATTTTCACACTCTATTGAGTGATATAAACAACTGCTAAAATGAACACTACTAAGAGATATTAGATCTGAAATCAGAGATAGATTTACCTTGACGCTAAAGAAACTTAAAGCCTTCTCATTTACACATGACATGTTCAAAGCCATATCTTAATATTGAATTTTTTATTTGTTTTCTTTTAAGGAAAGCACTGAATTTTGTAAAATTTCACACTCTTTATGACTTAGATGTTCCACTTTGATATTCTGAAATTATTTCTTTCAATTGATGAACTTGAAGAAAGCAGAGATGATCTACTGGTTTCAACTCTTCATTTAAATCTGCAGTTTGGATTCCATGATGACTGTTTCCTTTTAAAACTGACATGTGATCTTGTTCTGACCATCGGTGGTTTCTTTTTGTGGAGTTTTTATATGATGTTTTACAGAAAAGTGAGAAATATGATATATCATACATAGAATAACACATATTAGAGTTGCAGGAAATAAGCATGAGACATTCCTACTTACTTAATAGGAGCTAAATGATATAAATTTAAGTGCATGGCATTGCAAACCTCTATGTCTTCCTCCAAAATCTAACCTATATCACTTTGCCTGATAAGTTATTGTATTTTCCTTTTTCATACAGTTGCCCTATTTTTCCATGGAATTAGGTAAGGGAATTGAGGGGTTAAAAAAATCTCACATTAATTTTCCAAAAGTATATAAATCTCATGGTAACTGAACATGATAAAGTGAGCACCATGCCATTAACTAAATTATTCTCTTAGAACCTAGGCACAGTGAACCCTAACTGGATACATTTGAATAGGACCTATGGCCATTTAGAAAACTGATATCTGTGACCCTGCTGATCTGATAGAAGAGTGGTTTGGGGATTGCAAATGATAGAAATTTTAAGATACTCTTCATCCTTTGTCATGTGTATCCTCAGGAATCTATATCTATTTTTACACAAAAATAAAACAATTTATTAATCAGTTAATAATTACGGGGAAAGTGAATCTATATTTATATTTGAGAGGGAAAATAGAGTTAAATATACTTTTTCAAAAACCAGTTAGATAAAATCAGTTTTCTGATTTCATTTTTTATTTGTAAAAAATATATATGTGTATTTACTCTTTTTATTAGAGAAGTTATGAGTTTACAAAACGAGCATTCATAACATGTACGATCCCCATACATAACCTCTCCATCAACACTTTGCTCTAATGGAACCTTTTTTACAGTTTATGAAAAAAAAATCAAAATAATTTTACTACTAATGATGGTCCATAGTGTACATTTGGTGTGTTTTTCCATACACCCCCTGTTTCCAAAAGCATGGGTATTTCCAATAGAAGGGTCTGCTCTTTTCAGCTCCACAAAAGAGAAACACATCTATCATTAAAAAGGTGATTTATTGCAAGTGCACAAGAAAGGAATCTTCCTAAAAGCAGTTCAAAGTGAGAATGGGAGCTAGAGTTTATAAAGGAAAAGTAGGAAAGAAGAATTTGTTAGTAGGGTACATAAAATTTCTCAGTGCTGCATTGTCTCATGCACATCAAATTTGTCCTTGGTTTTAGCAGCTAATAAACTACAGTTTAGCAAGTTCATGACTCCTTTCTCAGCCAACCACTCAAGGATATCAAACTTTTCGTGTCTGAGATTTTAAATGTTACCTTAATCTTGTAAGAAAAACTGAGGTCTGATGAATATCCTTCAGGGAACTAAGGGCTAGGAGTAAACTTTTAAAATTAAATTAATAGAAAATCAGCTTAATTACTGTATGAGAATTTTCAGAGCTGCTTAAGTGAAGAAATTTTTGTAAGCACAATTTCCAGCTCTCACCCCCTATTATTAACACCATATATTAGTATTCCCCATTTGTTATAGTTCATGAAAGACACTCTCATATTTGTACTTTCATCATTTACCACATGGTTCACTATGTAATACAGTCTCATTCTTTGTACAATCGATAGGGAAACATCTTCAGGACCTGGGGTAAATGGTGGTTTCTTAAACCTTACACCCAAAGGCTGAGCAATGAAAGGAAAAAATGGATAAATTAGACTTCCTCAAACTTAAACAATTTTTTGCTTCAAAGGACTTTGTCAAGAAGGTGGAAAGGGATACTATTCAATGGGAGAAAATGTTTGGAAGCCACATATAAAATAAGGGTTTGATTTCTATGCTATACAAAGAGATAGTACAACTCAATGATAAAAGGGCAAGCAATTCCATTTAAAAATAGGCAAACAAACAGACATTTTTCCAAAAAGAAATACAAATGAATAAATATAATTTGAACTTGGATTCTGAAGCAGATTATTTTTCTTTTTGGAGTGTAGATATCAGGTCTAACAAAGCACTACATGTAATTATGCTGTGCACTTACTTGTGGACTAGAGACCATGTTTTCCCAAAAGATTTCTTGAAAACCAAATAGGGACTTCCACAATAATTAAGCAGTCGGTCCATTTGCTTTGGGAGGTGGAATATCTTATATAAAGAAAAATGACTGTACTCCCTTAATTTATATTTTCTACTGAAATGTTTAATGTAAATGATTGAAGGCTTAGTGCCTGAGGCAAAATATAACAATCTAAGGAATGTTTCCTAAAATGCATTTCAAATGGATGATTTTTAAAGTTCTGTCTTTCTTTGTAATCTATTTTCTGCCATAACAGATCATAAATTAAAAAATATGTTTAGCCCACTAAATTGTATTTTAGGCACTTAATAACCCTCTGATGTATTGCAACATAGCCTTGACATATGTTAAACTATAAAAATAGCCATATTCTGATATCTGTGACTCAATATACAGTAACCAAGATACATTTTTTCTTTACTCTTGAGGCTATGTTTTATAACTACATAATTTTTACCTTGTAAGTGAACATTAATGAAACATCTTTTAACTGACCCTTCGTGTATTCCCTTATCTTGTTTTGCAATCCTAAAATCTGATACTCCTATATGTAGGTCTCTATGTTTATTAATGAACGTGAATCAGCCCCAAACTGACCACACTAATTCCTAACCTAGTTGGCTAAACTAAGCCAGTTATAATCAAAGTTAACCTGCCAGACATGCACAATAGCCAAAACCTTAAACTTCATGTGAACTAAGTATGCAATCAATGTGCACATACACAGACATTAGACAATTTCTAACCCCATCATCTGAAACCACCCACTCATCATGCTCAAAATGTCACTTTCTTGTCATGCAACATATGAGTCAGCATGATGCCCATCTGCTATAGTCTCCACTATCACACTGTTGTGTTCCCCTCAGATTATTAATCAAAATATACTGACCCTAAACTCCATCACACCCCCACCTCCTTTTGGTTCAATACCAAAAAATCTCTAAGCACAT
>JAQZBX010114489.1:0-10016 GCA_029593785.1 Cabassous unicinctus
ACCTCATCACCTGTTTTAAAAATATATGAACAAGCTACTCTTCACCCTTTGGAATTTTACCTTGTACTTTTATTCTTCAACTCATATTTTCATTTTAACTCCTTCATATACTTTTATTTGAAGATATATTTTATGATTCTGTGCACCAAACAAGTGTTGTATTTATTCATTGAAAATAGAACATTTATTTTATTTCCTGTGACCCTAAGACCCTATATTAAAAAAAAATTCTTCTGACCTAAGTTATCTCTTAATATTAGTACCAATTGATAAAAGCTACATAAATATATTTAAAATGTTGATAAATAAGTATTAAGTATACATAAGATGATTACTGGGAATGCATCCTTAATGAGATAAATGGGTATTTAGAAAAATGTGTTCATACTCCTATAAGATGGATTGCTAAAATGACACGTGGCCATCTCAAATTCTACTGTCTAATGCAGAACTCATCACCTTTTGCTTTCAAACTTGCTCCTCTAGTCCTTACATTTCCTATTTCTTTTAATGAAGCTATTGGTTACCCAACTCCACAGTTACCCAGACTCAAGGAAATCTTGTGTTCCTCCTTCAGAATTGCCCATCAACATCCAATCAATTTTCAAATCCTATCTGTTTGGTATCTATGCTCTCTTTCTTCTTTTCTGTTGACGTTTCTTTGTTGATAGAACCGTGATTGCTTTGGTAGCTACTAACTGGTCTCCCTTTTTCATTTTTATTCCTTAGTTAATCCATCTTAAATAATGTAACCAAGTCAAATTTGCTGGCTCACTGAAAGATCTGGTCTTGTGACTGCCTTGCTTTCAAACCTTCTATAACCCACCCCCACCCCCCCACCCCTTTACCTACAGAATTCTGTCCAAGTGCTTTAGTCTAGAGCTGCTCACTCAGGGCCAATCGCAATTTGGTATCAATTTCCTTCTCTCTATTATTTTTCACTACTCTGCATGATGAATGAGTTTGTGTGTCTGAAACTCAAGATTCATTCACCCAGGGCTACGAGACCCTCACTTTGCCAAGGGGATGACCCACGGGGCTGCCAGCGTGGATTACTTGTCACTGAGGCAGAAGGAGAAGAGTGAGTGAGAGTGAGAATAATTTGGATCCATATTATTTTGTTTCACTTATTACAATGAACATATTTTCCCCTACATTCACATATATTAAAAAATAAACAACAACAAAAATGAAGGCTCCTATTCTAGAGGAATTTGATCAGTTAACTGCCAATAAGCAGAGTTCACAAATTAAAATGCACTGGAGGACTTGTATGAGCAAAATATGCAGCTATAAAAAAAGAATTATCCACACAGCTGAACTAGTGAAATCAGAGTGGAAAACCAGCAACATGCTACATGAAATATGCAAAATAATTCAACAAATTTAGATTCTTTTGTTCACTCATAATAGATGATCACTATGTGACATGATCAATTTTTACATATTGTGATTTCTCTCAGGCCAGGAGGTTTGGTTAAATATTTTTCCACTTATCAGTATTTCTATAAACTTGTAAAATTACTGAGATATAGTTTTCTTTATGTAGTTTCTGTGTTGAAAAATACACCTATAATCTTTTCAGCCATCGGACTTTAATGGACCATTTAATTAAACCAGTTATAAAACAAGAGTGGCCTGGAAGAAAATGAAAGCCTGACAGGGGCTGCAGCATTGCTTCTCTCTCTTCTATAGTTAGCTTATTCAGTCCCCTAAAATTCCTTTGGAAACAGAGCCAGGAATAAACAGACAAAGAGAAGAAGAAGAACAACAAAAAAACATAAAACACACAAATTCTTAGCGTATTACATATTTAAATGTAAAACAAATAAATAAAAAGTAAGCAACAACCCAATTTCCCAATCCACTAGAGCAAGCATCACAACAAACCAAACACAAATATATATATGTATAAAACTTTGTACTTGCCTTCACTGTCCTTTCTTTCAGACTATGTTCTCTTACAAAAGTAGAAATTGTAGCCTCTGTCATATAAACCAATTGTAGAAGTTTCTTATTGGGTAAATGAGACAAGAAAAAGAAATAAAAGGAATTGAGATTGGGAAGGAAGAAGTAAATCTATCATTATTTACAAATGACATGTTCTTATATATAGGAAATCATTATGAATCCACTAAGAATGACTAAAACTAATGAACAAGTTCATCCAGTTTGCAGGATCAAGAAGAATATAAAAATTAATTGTATTGTTATACGTTATCAATGAACATTCCAAAAACAAAATTAAGAAAACAATTGCATTTACAATAGCATCAAAATCAATAAAATACTGAGATATAAATTTAGCAAAAGAAGTGAAATGTTTGTACACTGAAAATTACAAAACATTAAAAGAAATTAAAGATCTAAATCAGGGAGCAGATGTAGCTCAAGCAATTGGGCACCCACCTCTCACATGGGAGGTCCCAGTTTCAGTTTCTGGTGCCTCCAAAAGAAGACGAGCAGACAACAAGCAAACAGACAAGGAAGCCATCTCAGGGGGTCAGGGGGAGGGAATAAAATTAAAAAAAAAATCTAAATTGATGGAAAGACATCCTATGTTCATGAACAAGAATATTTAATATTGTAAGATAGCAATATCTCCCAAATTGATCTACAGATACAATGCAATCCTTATAAAAGCCTTAGCTGCTTTTCTTGCAGAAATTACAAAGCTGAACCAAAAATTCTTATGGAAATTTAAGAGACATAGAATAGCCCAAACAATTTTGAAAAAGTGTAAGTCAGAGGATGTGTACTTCTTGATTTCAAAACTTACTGCAAGACTACCATAATCAAGAATATATGATACTGGCATAAAAATAGACTTATAGACCAACAGAGTAGACGTGAGAGTCCAGAAATAAACCCATAAATTCATGGTTAATAGATTTTTGACAAGAGTGCCAAGATGACTTAATGGGGAAAAATAGTCTTTTTTTTAACAAATAGTGCTGGGAGAACTGGATAGCTATACACAAAATAATGAAATTGCACCACTATCTTAAGTCATACACAAAAATTAACTGAAAATTGATCACAGACCTAAATGTAAGTATTAGAAATATAAAACCTTTAAGAGAAAGCATAAGAGTAAATCTTCTTGGCCTTAAGTTAGACAATGACTTCTTAGATTGAACTACAAAAGCATAAGTGAGAAAAGAAAATGTAAATAATTTTTACTACCTCAAAATTTAAAAACTTTTGTACTGAAAACAATACCTTCAAGAAAATAAACGTACAACCCAGAAAATGTGAAAAATATTTGCAAATAATATATCCCATAAAAGACTTTATCCAGAATATATAAGGAACTTTTAAAATAAAAAAGACAAATGACCCAATTAAAAAGTGGTCAAAGGATCTGAATAAGCACGTCTCCAAAAACAATAAACAAATAGTTGATAAGCACATGAAAAGATGATCAACATTATTAGTCATTAGGAAAATGCAAATCAAAATCCCAATAAGATACTACTTCCTACCCATTAGAAAGGCTATAATGAAAATGATAGACATTACAAGTTTTGATGAGATGTGGAGAAAATGGAATCTTATACATTGCTAGTGGGAATGTAAAATGGTGCAGCCATTTTGGAAAACAGTCTGGCCATGCCTTAAAATGTTACCATTTTCCCTAGCAATTCCATTCCTAGGTATATATGCAAGAGGAATGAAAACATAGGTACCCACAAAAAGTTGTACAGAATGTTTGCAGGGGATTTATTCCTAATAGCCTGAAGATGGAAATAAGCCAAATGTCTGACAACTGATGAAGGAATAAACTTAATGTTGTGTACCATACACTGGAATATTATTTCACAATAAGAGTGAATGTGAAGTACTGATGCATGCTACAACTAGGAACCTTGAAAACATTACGCTAAGTGATGGAAGCCATTCCCAAAGGGCCACATATTATATGACTCCATTTATATGAAAAGTCTAGAATAGGCGAATCCATAGAGATAGAAAGTAGGTTAGTGGTTTCCTAGGCCTGGGGAATCAGGGGTTAGGGTTGGGAATGGGAAGTGATTGCAAATGGACATAGTTTAAATTGTGTGTGTGTGTGTGCGAAGGGGTTAATATTCTAAAGTTAAATTGTGGGATGATTGTACAACCCTGTGAATACATGGGAAAAAACATTGAATTATACAATTTAAGTGTGTGAATTTTATGGTATATGTCTTATATCTTAATAAAACTGTCAAAATAGAATAAGACACAATTGTTGAAGGTTTTTAAGTCAAGCACTAGCTGTTCTCTTTTGTGGAGAACTGCCCTGGGAAAGAATGGCAATATTCCACGTTTCTATGGTCTATTAGACAAAACAAGTAGTTTCTTTCCCTAGTACAATGTTTTGTACTTCCAAACTGTGCTTTCTTATATATCAATTCAGTTGATTTTTCTAATAACCTTAGGATGTGAACATACCAGGCATTATAATGCACATTTGGCAGATGAGTAAAGAAAGATTCTACAAGTTTGAGTGGTTTTCCCAAAATCATTTCCCTAGCAAATGGAAAATCTTAGTCCAATGCACTTGAACTATTTCTGGCTAATATGGGTTTTTCCCAAGCTGATTGACAGACAGGGAGGGACTTTACTTACAACATCCACCAAGGTCATTGCACCTAGTTGGAGCATATTTGAGATATTTTCCCAGTTTCATTTTTTTTTTTCTGTTTGAGAGGGATGTCTTCTTTCCTACACTCAGTCAAATTTGTTCATTGGATATTAAACCCATGATTAGCGACCATGAATTTGACTCATGCAATTAAAATATAATAACTAGAATCTGTTAAGCTAGAGAATCTAGGACCCTAGGGAGAAATAAAATCTAGAAGAGGCTCTAAGCATGAGTGACACAGGACAAGGAAAAAGTAAA
Source organism: Cabassous unicinctus (assembly GCA_029593785.1). NCBI lineage: Eukaryota > Metazoa > Chordata > Mammalia > Cingulata > Chlamyphoridae > Cabassous > Cabassous unicinctus. The sequence goes on from JAQZBX010114489.1 coordinate 4,889, forward strand.
AGGCAGGGTTAGAAACCCAGGCCTCAGGTACAAATGGAAAGAATCTTTTATGTTGAACTCATATAAAACCTGGCATAAGATTCCATAACCTGTGAGACTAGAAAGTAACATGGCATATTCTGGCAGAGATGGGCATGACCATCTGACTGATTTGAAATGTGGTCGGGCAGAAGGGTTAGCACTTCCAAACATTTGTTTCTCTCAAGGACTCCAAATTTTCACTCTATGAAAACTTGGCAAGGCACCTATTCATGATTTTTTTTTTGCTCCCCTTCTCTCTTGCCAACTTGCATTGCATGGCAACTGGGAACATGCCTGATCACATAAAGAAAATCCTGACTGAGGCCAAGCAGTGTAGTAAGCCCTAGATCAACTTTGAGCTTTGTCTCTGACCCAGATTCATACAACCTAGGGACTTAAGAACCACGTGTGGCAGGTGTGTGCAGGAACAAGATGGAATTGACTTTCTGCCTATATTTAGAAGGTGATGAAGGTGTCGACGAAGAATACACTTAGGTCTGTATTATTCATACATAGCTGAACTCCATTAAAATTGGAGCCACGAGGTAAAGTGATGACTATATTTCAGCATTTGCAGAGATCCCTTATATATAACTTTGTGTACCACTGACATCCTTTCAAATGTAGCAAAATCAGAATCCATTGAATAGGGAGGCACAGCATAAGCTTTTCATATCTTTTCTTAGAAAATATTTAGGTTTTGCTATTTTTTTTTTTGCTTGATATGAACAACTCTTTGCATTCAGAATTTATTCTGAAAGTACCAGGTTGTCATACATATATTACCTAGTTCATATCATTGGACTGGAGGTGAAAAATTAAAAAAAAACAAACATGGGAATATTATTCTATTCTGATTCTATCTGCTGAACACTATTCACACAGAAAAAAAGCACAGGTAGCAAAACTCTGGCTCCCCCAAATGTACTTCAATATGTTTTAAGTGTAAAAACCTAATTTAAAATATTGTCAGCATCTCTGGGCTGTAGAATATGAGGCTCAGCATCTTTAAATTATTTAAGAGGTCCACAGAGAGCCAGTTATGCTTATAATGTCAGATTTACTCAAAGAAAGGGGAGAGCAAAGCAAAGTGTTGAATAAGGGTTTCCTGCGCAGTTTCATTGAGTTATTTCTTCATTCTGTAATTGCAACAATAGTGCTACCAAACATTAAAGCAAAACTGGATATGCGTGTACATAAGGTTATGAGATCTATTTTGTGGATCAGTTTTGTGTTTTTAAAACAAATATTTGCTTGTATTCTAGCACTACTATTTCTCTTTTTTGGCTTTTATTTACTAGCAATAGTATCTATCCAAAAAACATACTAAAAAATACAATGCCTCTGGCCACCCCAAAAACTTGTCACTATTTCCTTTAAATAAGGGACAGGAAACTTCTAAATATATATTGTATATAACTGCCTTGATTTCCTCTTTTCCAACTGCCTGGGATATAAAAGAAGAGCCTTTCTTTTTCTCAAGATGAGCGTACTATAAAAATTTTAGCAGCATATTAATCTACAAAGTTTCATTTATCATGAAGAAGAAAAATCAATAAAATATGTAGTATAATGCTCAAAGGACTCTTTGGTGGTCTGAAATGATGAGAAAGACCATTGAGAATGAAACTAAAAGCTCTGACTAAAGTGTGTATGATAACATGGCGATGGTTTATTATAAATCTATTAAGTACCAGAGTTTTGCAAAGAGCATTTCAAAGTTCATTATCAGGGGATTAGAAGATGTGAGCACTATGTATCTGTCATCTTCTAATGGTGACTTAACCTCCTTTGAGAAATAAAATTTAATGCAACTAATTAATGGCCGTTTGAGAGTTCATTTCCACGTTAAGGCCATAGATATTACAGACAGACAAGCTTCACTGAGGATGTTCAGAAGGGATCTGCTGAGCTCAGCAAAGCATTAGGCTCAACCAAAAAAATCTGTAATATCAAAACCTTTTGCTATATGTCTTATAATGAGCTACATTTCCAGTTACTCCAGGAATTAACAAAGGAAAAACATATAGTCTTGTGATAACTCAGAACTCACTTGCTTCTTTCTTACCCATTTGAGTTCTCTAAATAGTTTTCCAATGATAATTCTTACCAAATTGATGGTCTCTAAATAGTTCAATTTAGAAGTAGCTTGTGTTTAAGTGGTCCTGGGGCAATCTAAGAGTCTAAGCAAAGTGAGTTGTGTGGGACATGTGCCTTTTTATATTAGGTAGGATCCCTTATCTGCTAAGGAGTACTGTCTGCAACAGGGTGGGTTTCCGGGGACAATCACACAGGCTTCGCTGAAATAACTTTTCTCTCTGGGAAATCTTTAGATGTTGTTTCTGAACTTAATATCTTCTTGCATTCTCGACATTCATTCATAATTTATCAGGAATTACGTAGTCGTCTAGGTTCCTGAATCAAATGTTACCCTCTAACTTCCACATTCTGTCCCCTTTGCTCCCTTCTCTCCCACTCCTCATTGTTCTCTTTTGATAGAGATGTCAAGTCTTCATCCAGGCTTTATTCCTTACCCAGTCCATGATCTAGTGTTGCCTTGCTCCAAACTCACTGTATTTTGCTTTACATCATTCATTTCATTGAAAAATTTTTGGTGTCAAATTTTCCTAATTTTCACTTATCAGTTATCCCCCACCAGTTAAAAATTCTTTTGAAAAATGCTTATAACACTAGTTAGATAAATTAAAATTAAAAGATTAAAATGATGTAAGGGAAAATACATACAGACAGAAACGAAAAAGAATTATGAGACATTTCATAATTGAGAGTGAAATTTAATTTGATCCCTTGGAAGCCAAAGTAAAGAGGGAAAGATGATAGATTACCTATCCATCAATGTGTGATAAATGGAAGAAAGCTGACTCCTAAGCAAAGATCAACTCCTTTGGTACTAAATTCTAGGGAAAAGAAATTTATCATTTGAACTTTAATATTAAAGGGTGTTGAATAAAATCATGAACAATGTATTTAGCAGTTTATAGCAGATGCAGAAATATTCTCCATGTGGTTCTTTATTAGAGCAAACATTGATATAAAATGAAATCATAGTAGTAAAGATACTTCTACAGGAACTTCAATCATGTTTCTTTCTGGTGAGTTAATTTAATAATAAAATGTAGATATCAGAGATAAGTGCAGTGATTCATAACTGGGGTTGGTAGGGGAGATGAGGCATTTATCAGGATTTTCTGGTAGACATTTTCAAACTACACACATGGCCCCATCCCTTTCTCTGAAGAATTTCTAATACAGCTGTTCCCTGAGAGAGATTCTACATTTTTCTGATTGATCTTATAAAGAGAGATGTACTTTTCTTTACATAAGCAGATTTTCATACATGGACCCAAATGTGTACAATATTCATTATCACAGTCTTTAAAACATAACCAGAAATGGAAACAATTGTTTAGTGCATCCTAATGAACTGAAAATGATATGAAAATACTATATTTGTAGCATACATTCCCATTTCCCCAAATTTTAAAAAAACATCACCTTCTTTTAATCCCCATAAAAACTTTCTAAAATAGTGATCTCAATAAAAAAATCTTTTGAATATTAAAATTGCATGAGATGATGTCAGAAAAAGAAGTTTCCCAGGAGGATAGAGAAAGCTTATCTTTGCCAGTGGGGGGAAGCATAGAGAAAGAATACTGAATAATCCTTGAGTTATAATAAAAATTTATTTGAAAAGGACCACCTTTTAAATTGGAAATGACTAAAATATCAGGAAACAACATATCACATAATTAAGTTTCCTCCTACTATTTAAGCATGAGAATTTAAAAATGAATTGATTTCTGGTAGCAAAATAAGATTAAATTTTCCACACATTTTATTTAGATGTGTCTAAGTCATAATATTTACATGCACACACTCATACATATACAAATACAACTGGGATCCTAATGAACACAGAGTCCTTTATCCTGCTTTTTTTCACTTAATTTTATATCTTCCCATTATAATAGAATCATTTTCTCATGTTCGTGATATCTTCTCTAAAACCTTGCGTTTAAAGTCCACATAACATATGAAGGTTCCATTTGAGGTATCTCTCATATTTTGCCTAATATAAAAACTGTGCTCCTCCACTTTCTATCTCCACTTTCCATCTTCACTCTATACTTCATATTGGAGACATTGATTAACTTAATCACTGAGACGGTCTTTTACCTTCTGCTCTCTCAATCAGTGACCTGGCTATGCCTTGGGCTGAGAACTCCATCTTCTTTCTTCTCTGTCTGCACTCTTTGTGTTACCTCAATTTCCTTATGACTTTAAGCACTATCTACATGTCGGCACCCACATGTATATCTCCAGGCTAGGTCTTTCTCCAAGCCTTATATATCTACTTGCCAGTTCAGCACCTCCACTTGAATATTTAATCAGCATTTCAGATTTAACATGCCCACAATTGAGCCACTTATTTCGCTCCAACTTTCCTGAAACTTGCTCTTACAGTAATCTTTTCTATCTCAAGAAATGGCAATAACATCAAGGCAAACACCTTGGAGTATCTAGACTCCTGTCTATTATGATCCCCAATCCTTTTATACAATCAGCAAAATCTATTGGTCCTACCATATATCCAGAATCTGACCCAACTACTGCTGATCCATCACATTCTTTAGTCTAGATTAACGCCATAGTCTTCCAACAGGTGCCCTGTTTCTATTCTTGCCACCTCCCACCCCCCAATCTGCTCTCAACACAGCAACCAGAGTGATTCTTTTTGAATGTAAATAAGATCAATCTATACTTCTGCTCTAAATTTCCCAGAACTCTCTATTTACAGAGTAAAAGCCACAGACTTTATAGTAGTCTACCCTACCAGGCTCTATACAAGTTTCTTCCTTCTCTGACATACTGCTTCCTCACCAACCTTGGTGTAACCGTTGGGGAATTTGATGTAATTATGAATTCCAAAAATATAATTGGATCATGCCTGTAATCTAATCTGTTAATCTGGGCATGATTGAATTATGATTAGGGCGTTGACTGGGCCATGTCAGTCAGTAGGGCATTAAGCCCCACCCCCTGGTGGGTGGGGAATTGAATATAAAAGGCAAGGCAAAGAACAGAG
>JAQZBX010114490.1:0-10010 GCA_029593785.1 Cabassous unicinctus
CTAATCATACAATTATATGACTAGCTATGTATGTTCATCCATATGCATAAAAGCTAATGCATAATCAAAGCAAAGGCTAAGTAGTAACTTAGGTATTGAAGCCAGAGTGAAACTGCAGCAGAGGGAGTCAGGTCTGAGTAGCTTTAGACCAAATTTGGCTCCTGTCTGCAGTCATAACAAATGTAAGTTCTGTCTAACTCTCATGTTAAGGCTTTTTCCTCTGGTTATCCCCAAAGGCCCAGCTTTGGGGCCTAACAATATTCTTTATGGTTTGATTTTGAGAAAGCAAAATGTTAAAGTTGTTAGGTTTGAATGCTATGTTCTTTTAAAAGTGACACAGGGAAGCAGATGTGGCTCAAGCGATTGGGCTTCCATCTACTATATGGGAGGACCTGGGTTTGATCCCAAGGGCCTCCTGGTAAAGGCCATGACAGGCCTGTGCCTTGAGCCAGGCCCATGCAGAGAGCAATGCAGCCAGATGATGATGCAACCAAAAGAGACACAGGGGAGAGTCAAGGTGAGACATGACAGAAACAACGATCTAATGTGGCACAAGTGAGGGGCAACTCTCTCCCACATTGGAGGTCCCCAGGATGGAATCCCTGAGAAGCCAGAGGAGAAAAATGAGAAGAAAAGACAGAAAAAGAATCAGACACAGAAGACCACACAAAGAATGGACAGAGAAATCAAAAACAGCAGGGGGCAGGGAGGGGGAAAGGGCAATAAAAACTAGTGACACAACTTGTTTTTCTTAATAAAGTACAAGAAGTTGTTTTGATAAAACACAGGCTTTAAATTTTTTTACACTGATTATTCTGGAGAAAAACACTTTAGAACCTTTTACTAAAAATGGACTAATTATTTAAGAAACATTGGCACTCAACATGGAGAGAAGCAAATTTTAGTTTTTTCTTTATTTTTAAAGAAATTTTAGATTACAGAAAAGTTATATTACATTGAAAATATAGGGGATTCCCATATACCCCATAATCTCTGTCTCTCACATTTCTCTATTTATAACATCTTTAGTGTGGTACATTTGTTACAATTGATGAACAAATATTTAAGTATTGCTACTAACCATGGTCTATAGTTTACATTATGGTTTACACTTTGTACTGTTCAATTTTAAAGGTTTTCACAAAATGTATAATGGCCTGTATCCATCATTGCAATATCATGCAGAAAAATTCCAGTGTCCCCAAAATGCCCCATGTTAGACCTTTACTTCCTCTTCCTCCCCTCAGGACCTCTGGTGACCACAATTTTTATATCAATATTACAACTTCTTCCATTACTAAAATAATAAGTCTACCTTGATCCATAGTTGCATTCTCCCCTTATGTTTGTTCATTCCTCAAACTTGAAGATTTTGGAATAGTGATGCCACTCTGGCTCAGATTGAGAGGGAGCTTAAATCCCATGGGAAGATGGATGGAACTGTGTTGCTTGCAGTTGTCAATACTCTTTCTTCTTTTGGGAGGGGTATTATCCATCATCACCATTTTGTTTGTTGTCTTGGGTGAGTCTGATGAACTGAATAGTAGGTGTTGGCTGCAACTCTGATGAGATTCAGGGCTCAACTGGTATATGAACAGCCAGAAGGTGTAAGTTTCTGGGACATATATTTAATGGCTATAGTGCTAATTATAGGTTCAAATAAAAGGGGCAGAAGAACCATGTATAGGGAATTAATAATGAGTCTTACTGTATTGTATTGGTGAGATAGTTTAATTCCAAGTTAAGGCCCACCAAAAGGGTGATGATTTCCTGGGTTGTCTGCCCTGCCTATTGTGTCCAGATGTCTCTAGAGCACTTTGGAGCACCCTTACATCATTTACTCTGGCAGTCAGTGAGATCCTGCTGAGTCATGCATAAGCATAACATATGGAATGACTTCCTGACTCACTTAGAAATCTATTAGCCATAAAAACTCATTTGTATTTAATATTTGCCCCTTTGGTCAAGGTCTTTTTCCAAATGCATTGTTAGTTGGTGCTTGTTAATAATCCCTCTTTGTGGTGCCTGGGAGGCCTAACTTTGTAAGTCATGTTCCACACTGTGGGGAAAGAAGTGAGTTCATATGTTGAGTTTAGTTTAGAGAGAGGCCATAATTGAGTATCAAGTTGGTTTTCAGGAGATAATTCCTAGGCAATATATATTAGTAGGGGCATTAGTCTTCCAGAGGAGTGCTGATGCAAAGTTACAGAAAACTGTTGGCTGTTATAAAGGGTATTTATTTGGGGTAAAAGCTTACAGTTACAAGGCTATAAAAAGTCCAACTCAAGATTGATTTCTCACCAAAGTCAGTTGCCATGTGGTGAAACAAGATGCTTGCTGATGTCTGCCTTATCCCTCCTTCCCCTCTGGGCTTCCAGTTCTCTCTCTCCTGACATAGGGCTCATTTCTTTCCATGCCTTCAGTATCAGTCTGTGCTGCTCTGGTCTTTTCCCAAGGTCAGCTCGAAACTATCAGGTTAATGGCTCATCTCTCCTCGGCACCTCAAGATAAAAAATGACAGCGCTCTCTCTCTTCCCATGTGTCTCCTTGAGTGTCTGCTTATAACATAATCAGCAAGGAGTGGGGATTCAACCTGAGTCATACCTTACTGATGTAGTCAAATTTAAAAAATCCCTCAAAGTGATTTTAACAGGTGATCTAATGAAAGGTCCCTTAAGTAAATATAGCATAATAAAAGGGTATCATAACTAGAGGAACAGATTCATTTACAGATATGATCTTTTGGGGATTGTTAAATAATCTCAAACTGCCACACTAGGCTAAGATTCAATTTTACAAGTATAAGCTTCAGTAGTACAAGCATTGATATCAAGGGCCTGGTGTATTGGTCTGTCCTCTTTTCCTAGGCACTGCCCATGTACTGTAGAGATTCTTGCCACTCTATTAGAGAATGTAGCAGTACTCCCCAGGAGGGGAACTTAATATTTTTTTATTATTATGTGGGTCTCTGCCCACTGAGATAACATCCTATGACCACTTGAACACATTTTTATTCCATAGAGGCATGCCCCAGAGTTATCCTTCCACACACATCCCTCAACACTGATACCTTCCACCAGTGATCCTCCCTTCCATAGTTGTAACTTTTCTGTAATCCAAAACCTCCTAATAAATGAAGCCAAAAATATTTCTTGCATTGTGCCTTTCATCCCATAAGATGTTATCATTTATGTATGTTTACAATTTCTTCTGTATCATCTTACTTTTTTTCACTTTATTTTCAAAGAAGATTTAGGTTACAAAAAATTCACATTGAAAATATACGGGATTCTAATATACTCCTTCCCCCCTCACATTTTCCCCTATTAATAACATCTTAAATGAGTATGTACATTTGTTCCAATTGATGAGCAAATATTGAAGCATTGCTGCTAAACATGGTCAATAGTTTATGGTATGGTTAGAATTTGCACTTTACAATTTTATATTTTTTGACAAAAAGTATAATGCCCTGTATTCATTATTGCAAAATCATGCAAAACAATTTGAGTGCCCTAAAAATGTCCTATATTCCACCTATTCTTCTCTCTCCCTCCCCTTGGAACCTTTGGTAACCACTAAGTTTCATGTTTTCAAGAATACCATCCATAGTTATATGCATTAATATTGATGGGTTGGCAAACTGGTTTGCCTTCTTCTATTAGGCATTGCCATGTACACAAGTGATTCTTTCCCCTCTATTTGAGAATGTAGCAGGACTCTCCAGGATGGGAGTTTAATAGTTTGTTGTTTATTGTGTGGGTCTCCACCCACTGAGATAACAGCCCATAACCATATGAGCACATTCATAGTCCATCAAATTATGCCCCAGTTGCACCCTTTCCCACCTATCTCCAAATCACTTACACCCTGCACCAGAGACTCTCTCCCACCATATTTGCCAAAAGAACATTCCCACACTTACAGTTTCAACCATAGACCTACAAATCCCCAGAGTTCACCTGTTCATTTCCCCAACTGTGCCCCCCCAGGTCCATGAATAGTCCAGGCCAACCCCCCAACCTGCTAACCTTCATATTCCAGCATTCTCAACCCCACTACCAACCTTACTCTTGAAGCTGACTGAATGCTGGTCTTCCAGGCAAATCACTTATATGGATTCCTTCTCCCTTTGAGCCGGCTGTGTGCTGGCTTGTGTTCCTTATCTCCCAAGCTTCCCTTTCCCCCACCAACTGGGTGCCCCCTCTCTAGCTACCCTTTCCAAGTGTCCCCAAAGTCCTGCAGCTTCCCTTATGCAATTTCTTGATGAGATCAGCCTCCCATTCCCTACTCCATATCTTCAATGTCCAAATTTTAGTTTTGCATTGTTATAATTTTTGATAAGGCTTTAAAAATTTTGTAGATAGTCCTTTTAAATCGTCCAACTTTGACCAAAAAATATTCCTTTTCTGCAATCTTTCTTCACTCTTTATATTTGTAAAGGTTTTGTCCCACATTTTCTTCATTTTAATAACTGGTTATTTATTATAGGACAAATTACTTTCTTTTCCCTTAATAAAAATAATTCTATATATTTTACATACTTAAGTTACCAAAATGATTTTGGAAATTATCTCTAAACATTTTACTCCTTACAATTGCCATAAAAATCAAACATATCAGGACAATGACAATTCAGTTAAATGCGAATGAAATTTTCTTTTTTTCATTTTAAATACTTAGTTGATGCAACATTAGGATATTTGATCAGGAAATCTGTCTAAATTTAGGGAGCATACACATAAAACATAATTTTCAGAAATGTTGGTTTTTTTCAGTTTACTTTCAGTATTTCTTTACCTACACCATGTCTCATTGCCCCCTCAGCTCAGATGGAAGGTTGTCAAGTGCCCCCTCCCCTCCCACACACAGTGAGCACTTGGCAGGGATTCCTTGGGGGAAGGTTCCAAAGGAAAAATTGCTGGAGGAGGGGCCTCAACTTCCCACCACCAGTTCTTAGGCAGGCCCCAGTTGGGTTTCTCCCATGCTTGCAGCTCTCTGAGCCCTGGACTGGAAACACTGACTTGAGTCATTTCCACTTCCACCTGTTGGTGTGATTCTGGACAGGTGTTCCCAACTGAACCCCATTAATTCAGAAACACACTGTATCCATCTGCTGCCTGCATGGGCAAAGATGGGCGGGATGGAGAGGGGAGGACTCAGGCAGGCGGCGTCTCCAGGGAGAATCACATTGGACCACAGAGAAACCCATTGTGATGCATCCTGAGCTTCACCCAGGGATTGACAGAAGGGTGGGGGTGGGAATAGGAGCCTGCACCTTCAGAGGCCCGATGTGGGCAGAGGCGCCCTGCTCCTGCTCCTTCTGTGGGTCCTTACTTCCAGACGGCTTCCCGGGGGACTGTCCTGTGGGGCTGTTTCACCCAGCCGGGTCGCTGCACTTAGGAGTCGGGGCACCCCCGCAGCAATTCATCCAGAGGGCGGAAGCAGGGAATGCTGGGAGCCTGGCACTTCCCGCCCTGCCCTGCACTCAGTGGGCCTGCAGGGGGTGCCGCCGCCCGACCCGGAAACGCCTGGGCTTCTGTTCCCGGGTCCAGGCGCTGCTGGGCCATGAGAATGCGGCTTGTTTTCAGCGAGACTGCGGAGGAGGCCGCCTCAGCCCAAAGGCCGTTCAGTCAGAAGCTTTATCTTCACGGCTGTGGGGCAGGAGACTTTGTCCTGGCTCCTCCGACAGCGTTTTCTTAGATACCGAGGGTGGTTTATGCTTTCTCATGCAGCAGTGTAGCAAACCTTACTTTACCAGAGTAATGTTCATTTAGTGGTTTGCCTGGAAATCCTGGCTTGTTGTAGGGTTTGGTAAGGATTCAGTATCATGCCTGTCGGCAGTTCTGACAGATTCGAATAAGAGGGAAGAGCATGGACACCACTGAGGTGCAGAGTATTGGAGCCTTCCAGGCAGGTAAGCTGGGGACAGCCTCAAGGGGAAAGGGTGGAATGGGGCCCCTAAACAAACGCTTTTATTCATATTTAAATGGATTGTTTTACCTATAGCGCCAGCATAGTTGGAAAAAACGTTGAAAAATTTACAACTACATTGTTTTAATTTTAACTGTTATTTACTCACAAAACCAAAAATTATTGTGCTTTTTAACTTCCTGGCTTTAATTGAGGCAAGCTGTCAATAAATTTTTTGGAATAGACTTCTTAATTTCTCTTGTTTTTAATTGAGAGAATTGCCATGTTAGACAATTTCTGATGACCCAGTGATGATTTAGATTATTTTAAATTAATTTCAGTTTACTGAAAGGTCTTTGTTTCACTGTGATTGATATGTATATAAAATATATAGACAGATCAATATTTATAGGTGATACTTGCTCAAAATGAGAATGTAATAAATAAATTGTTGGTGTATTTAAGAGTCATATTTATTCATTAAAATTAAATTTCTGGGACGGATGTGGCTCAAATGGTTGGGCGTCAGTCTCCCATATGGAGAGAGTGGGCTCGATCCCCAGGACCTCCCTCTAAAATAAATAAATAAATAAATAAATTTCTCTTGTTAAAAACTCAAAATATGAAAGCACTTATTTTTTTAAAGACTTATTTATTTATTCCTCCCTCCTCATTGTTTGCACTTGCTGTCTGCTGTGTGTCCTTTATTGTGTGCTCTCTGTGTCTGCTTGTCTTTAGGAGGCACCAGGAAGCAAACGTGGGACAGCAAAAACAAAAAGCAAACCTGAGACAACAAAAAAGGAACTGATAAAAATAACCTGGTGTATTCCTTCTCTTAGGATGAACTTGGAATCAAACCAGGGACCTCATACATGCCAGGCAGGAACTCTTCCACTGAACCACCCTGGCTGCACAGGTTAAGCAGGGTACAAAGAAATGAATTATATGTAAAGCATAAGGTAATGAGATGAAACCCTCTCTGGTGCCAAATTGTGCTTTTGGTGGTCTCTGGAGCATCTTGGATTTAAACACCATTTATAGTGGCATGACTTCTACATTTTAAAAGTTCCAAACTATTTTTTGTTCTTTATTACATACATATATGAATCCACAATCAGTACTGTGTTATTGTTTTATTCAAATTTTCAAAAATGTAGCATAGTATATGCATCATTCTGTGTCGATTTTTTCACTCAAATGCTTGTGATAATTTCTTGCCTGTATATTTGTTTTGCCATACTTAACTGTTATACAGTTTTCTGTTGTGCAAACACCTTTTATTCATTCATTTCTTTACTAGTGGCTACATTAATTTCCTACATGCCTTACTACAAATTGTAAGGAGCAAATGTGGCTCAAGCAGTTGAGTGCCTTCTTCCCACATGGGATGTCCCAAGTTCAGTCCCAGTGCATCCTAAAAACAAAAACAAGCAAATGAAGAAATGAACTCATGGAAGCCAGTGTGGCTCAGTTGGTGAGTGCTGGCTTCCCGCATACAAGGTTCAATCCCCAGCCCTGGTACGTCAAAAAAAAAAAAATCATGCAATGACTGCATGATATATAGTTCCTTGTACATCTCTCAGTTGTTCTACAGTATATTCTCAAACTGTGATTTTAAGAAATGCTTCCTTACTTCTTACATAAGGAAGGCATTCTCCTATATTTCCTTTTAAAAGTTTTATTAGAGTTTTGTTTTCTGTACATTAGTCTTTGGTCCCCTTGGAACTTATTTTTAAGTATAATGTATGGCAGGGTTCTAATATTTCCTCATATGGGGAGCCAATTACCTTGAATTCATTTTTTGAATAGGCCATCACTTTCTCCCTGACCTGTGATGTCAGTTCTATCATATATCAAGTTCCCACAAATTTATGACCATGTTTCTTGACAATATATTCTGTTCCATATAACTAATGCATCAATGTCAAATAATTTTAATAATTATAGCTCTGTGTAAGGTATCATATTACCTAATCATGGTAATTTTATCCTTTCTTATGCCACTCTTTCATTTTACTGCATGAGTTTGAAACTCCACTCAGAGCCATGATTAGTAGCAGATGTATAGCAGGATCCATACTTGTTCCTGTCTTTAAATAAGAAGGCTTCTAAAAGTCCAACAACAATAATGCATGCCATGAATTTGTGTAGGACACATTTCCATTTTATTAATCTTTCTCCTTATGAAAATTCTTGAATATAGGTTTTGGGCTTTTTTTTGGCTTTCCCACATTCATGATATTTTTACAATGAATTTTTCTCATGTGTTATGAATCTGCTGAATGCATTCTTTATTCTAGGAATTCATAGCAATTTTAAAGTGTATGAATTTTCTGATGTCTAATGTGCTGTGAGTTCTGGCTAAAAGCTTTTCCACATTCACTACACTGATAAGGTTTCTCACCTGTATGGATTCTTGCATGCAAAGCAAGAGTTGGGAGCTGAGTAAAGCTTTTCCACAATCTTCACAACAATAACATTTCTCACCTGTATGACTTCCAACATGCACAGTAAGAGAAGAACTTTGAGAAAATGCTTTCCCACATTCCTTACATTGATAAGGTTTATCACTTCTATGAATTCTCACATTTACAATAAGTGATGTGACTTGAGAAAAGGCTCTTCCACATTCATTTCATTCACAGGCTTTCTCTCCAATATGAATGTTGTAATGTTTAATGAGATACTGCCTCTGGCTGAAGGCTATTCTCCATTATATATATAGGGATTCCATCCCTATGAATTTTCTCATTTTCAGTGAGATTTGATTTACTACTGAAGGCTTTCCTTCATTCCTTAAACATATAGGGCTTCTATCCAGTTTGGATTCTCTGGTGTGTAATGAGGTTTGATTTCTGAATGAAAGCTTTCCCACATGCATCACATTCATAGGGTTTCTCTCCAGTATGTATTCTCAGATGGTTAATGGGGTTTTCCTTCTGTTTGAAGGCTTTTCCACATTCATTGCCTATATACGTTTTTTTTCTCCATAATGAATGCCCTGATGTTTAATGAACTACTGCTTTTGGCTGAAAGCTTCTCTGCATTCTTTACATTCATTTTGTTTCTGTCCACTATGAGTTTTTTCATGTTCTATGAGATATGATTTGTACCTAAAGGCTTTTTCACATGCCTTACATGTATGGGGTTTCTTTGCAGTAGGAAATCTCTTGTATCTGAAATTTAACATTTGAATTAAAGTTTTACCACAGATGTGTGCTTTCTCTTCAGTAAGACTTTTCTGATGAATAAAGAGGTGTTCTGTCAGGTTGAAAACTTTCCCACATGTATTACATTTCTATGCTTGTTCCCCTGTATGACTTTTAAAGTGAGGAGTAAAAAATGACTGTAAAGAGCAGACTACATTCAGGACACTCCTATGATTTCTCTCAAGTTTGAATCCTCTCATATTCTATGAGGTTTTTTTTTTCTGATGGAAACTTTCACATGTTCATTACAATACTAACTAATGTATGCATAGTTCATGCTCAATGAGATTTAATGCCTGGCTGAAAGATTTCCAATATTCTTTTAGATACACAGGGTTTTACTCCTGCATGATTCTTTGAAGTGACTCTAGCTTCCTGAAATTCATGAAATCCCAAATGGTTTCTCCAAAGGATTAATTCTCAAGTATCTCATGAGGTTGAATTTCCAAGAAAACTTCATGCTCATTACACCTAAAGGGGAGGACTACTGTGTAGGAAAACTGGCAAAACTCATTGTCTTCATTCATTTTTCCTTACATAGATTCCCTCATGTTTAGATAAGCATGATGCAAATTCCTTAAAAGTGAAGTTACATTCATAGAAGTGTTATTTTGAGGAAACAATGCTTGTGGTCAGAGAACATATTTTCCCAACTTTCTTACATTCTCTGCCTTCATCTTCAGTCTGTACGGTTGTGGAAGTTGATATAGCTTCACTCACAAGCCTTTTGTTATGTGGTTCTTTCTGCTTCTTAATGTCCTAGGATTCTTCATAGTTTGTGGGGTGCAGCAAAGGCAGTACTTAGTGGGAAATTTATAACATTGAATTCATTCATTAGAAAAGTGGAAAGATCCAATATCAATCATCTAAGTGTCCAATTTGGGAAGC
>JAQZBX010114491.1:0-10014 GCA_029593785.1 Cabassous unicinctus
GCTGCCCAGGGCCGGGCCCAGCACAGAGCCAGCACAGAGCCTGGCAGCAGCCGCGCTGAAGGTCCCGTCCCCGTAGGTGAGGACACCTGCAAATGGCCAAGGGGGCTGACTTCTTAGAGCTTCAGGCCGGGTTGTGCCTCTTCCTTCCCAGATGGACTCGCAGCAAAGCCCAGGGGACAGAGGACCCCGGTGCCTTGTCGCCGGCAACCTTGTCTCTTCACTCTCACCAGGCCCATACAGGCCTCTGAGCCAAAGCAGCTGAGTTTTCTGTTCACAAGACGAAGCAATCTTTCCACAGGAAGCCGACTCTGCCTTTGCCTCATCTCTGCGCAGTGGAGGCCAGGCAGCTCTCCTCTTACTCACAGGAAGCCCAAGTCCTCACAACACCGTTACGACTGCACCTGTAGGCTCACCTCATTCCACAGGTGAGGAAACCGAAGCAGGGAAGTGGAACGACTCACCCACAGGCACCCGGACAGCCGGGGAACCTGCAGCCGACTCCCCAGCAGCTGGCCTGTTAGCTCCGAGCGCCCGCACCCCGTGCCTGGAGCCTGTCCCCAGAGGGCCCTGGAAGTGGGCGGCCCAGGGCGGCACTGTGGAGGCACTGCCATGAGGGAAGAGACTCACGTGTGGGAGCTGTTGGCTTCCGCAGGGAGGCAGGGCACGTGGTCGCAGGCGCGACAGATCTGCGAGCCAGAAGTGCCTTCTGGCTACCCCCAGGAAAAGCTGGAGATGACCGACATGGCACCCACGCCTGCAGGTCCCGGCTCCCTGCTCCTGAGGCCCAGCCCTCCCGTGCCTGCAGGTGAGGAGAACGTTCAGGAAACTCCACGAAGAACTTGTGATGTGCTGGGGGCCAAGGCAGGGAGGCAGGTGCCCAGGGAGTGAGCAGCTCTACCACGGCCCCAAGGCGGGCCCGGCCTCCTGGAGCGATTCCTCCCGCGGCCCACAGTGTTTGGCGCCTCCTGCCTGACCCACCCCAGCCCGAGGTGCTCAGGGCACGAATGCGTGCGGACCGCTGCTTGCTTGGTTAGTGGGCTGCTCTGGCCAGGGCGCAAGGACGAGAGAAGGCGGGGCGGGGGCCCAGCTGGGGCGGCAGGAGCCAGACGCGGGTGGCTGGACAGGGAAGGGGCATGGAGTCGGGCCGCAGGAGAAGCCCTTTCTGCCCAGGGCCGCACCCTGAACCACCCTGCCACGTGCGGGGGCGCGCCAGCCAGGAGGGCAGCTGGCGACAGAGCAGGCACTGCTAACCAAAGCCTTATGCCTGAAAGACCCAGAAGCTGCCATATGCTGTGCTGAAGGTGGGTTGAAGGTCGAGGCCCAGGAAAAGAATCTCACCAACTGTCTCCACCCCAGAGAAGAGTGTCCTACTTCTGGACCTACTCCCCACGGGAGCCCACAGCGGGGTTCCAGTTTAGGAGGAGGAGGAGGAGGAAAAAGACGTGGCCATGGCTCCTAAAGCGGGTGCCGAGGCAGGGACTGCGGCACGAGGCGGGTCAGCGTCAAGGCCAGACCCCACGCGCTCCTTTGCGACAGCTCTTGCAGAGCCTGGGGTCTGGCAGTTACTGTAAAACGCAAATACCACACAAAATTCGCCAAGAAACAGGGAAGGAGGGGGCAGTGCCTGATGCAGTTCCCAGGTCTGAGCAGCGCCGCAGGGCCCGACAGGCACACGCCTCGCTAGGACGCAGCAGTGGTCAACTGAGGGCAAAGTAAGGACACTGCCTCTCAGGGCGTTCTATTTTACTACACGGCTTCCTGATAATGAAATTAGGTGTCACGAAAAAACCGAGACGCCGCGGGTGACGTCAACTAAGACAGCCTGGGAACCTCAGTGTCAATGTAAATGAAAATGTTTTCTCCTCCACCCAGGTTCACAGAGCCCCATGCCTAAGCACTGCTGCTTTAAAAAGGACATTCCTGGCCATAATCCAAACCGATCTAAGTGACGTGTGAAAATTTTAAGAGCAAACAGCACTTAACAGACGAAATACCAGTAAATGTTTTTCAGTTTTCAATAGAATAAAATATTTTATTTCCTTTTCAACATTCTTAACCGTATTTATAATCTAACCAGTGGCGGGCAAATGACAAATCTAACATAGAAAATTTATCTCACGCAAATAAGTCAGAACCATGCTGAGAAAAAAGCGTCCACAGTGACGAAGACTTTCCCTGGCTTCCCAGTCACCGGCACAGCCACCGCCGCTGCACCTTCCACTGCCCGCCCTCTTCCCCCCACAGGGCTGGGGTCCCTGGGCTGAACCACTGCAAAGGAGCCTGTCCCCAGAGCAGCTGGAGTGAGGCGGGCGTGCTCGTGAGACAGCTGGAAGGGCAAGCAGGGAAGGGACAGGGAGGCACGCCACGACTGTCCGGAAAGCGGCGCCCCGGGAGCGAGATTCGGGCCCCGCTCCTTCCTCCCACGGCGAGGCTGGGCAGCGGTGCCTTGTGCCTTTAGCTCCAGCTGGACTCCTGCCGCCCCCCACGGGCCCACTGATGCCCAGGAGCTGTCCTGTCCCTTCAGACCCAGCCTCCTCTCAAAGTGACAGAGCACAGAGCAGCAAACGCCAGGGAAGGCAGGGGCAGCTGCTGGGGAGGGCTTCTGGGATTCTCACATGACACGGTCACACACCTAGCAGAGCTCTGGGTGGCCATCGCCACATGCATCTGGGCTGGGGCCCAGGAAAGCGCCACGTAAATGCCTGCCCCGTCCCCCCGCCCGACTGGCCCTGTGTACTGAGCACGTGACCTGTGTCAGCTCAGTCGACCCTCACAGAGGCCCTATAAGGCAGGCAGCGGCACTGGCAGCATCACCACCATCGTCACCGTCAACACCACCTCCAGACAACCATCACCACCACAACCACCAGTAACCATCACCACCACCGTCACCACAGCACCAACCATCACCACCAGCACCGTCACCACACATCACCTCCACCACCAGTAACCATCACCACCATCACCACCAGGACCAACCATCACCTCCACCACCAGTAACCATCACCACCGTCACCACCAACAACCATCACCACAAGCAACTGTCACCAGTGACAACAATCACCACCACCGTCACCACCAGGACCAACCATCACCACCAGCACCGTCACCACACGTCACCGTCACCACCAGTAACCATGAGCACCACCACTTCCGTCCTCCATGAGGACACACCCTCAGAACAGGCCAGGATCTGGCCGGCCAAGGTCATTTGGAGCCTCACATGCGTGGAGCCATTGTGCTCCACAGGTGGGTTGAGCCCCAGTCCACAGGCTGACCACAGGGCCCAGCCCCCAGCCCCCAGCAGAAGCAGCAGGCCCTCGGGCTGGGGTCTCGTGAAATTTCCAAAGCACTTCATCCCTGTAAACAAATCAAGCCAAGGCATCTCTCTCAGCAGCTGGCATCTGTCTGCAATGAGCCGACCACGCCCTGGGCGTAGGCTGAAGTGTACTTCCCTGCAAAACTGTGGGAGACCAAGTGGTCGTTAATGCGTCACTAACAGGCTCGGGCCTGAGGGGAACGAGGGATGGCCTTATTTCATGCCGAGCAGATGCCGGGGAGGTGGGCTGAGCTCTGTCCCACAGGCCGTCTACTACAAGCTTCTAGCTGCGCGCGCGTTTCGCACAGATGAAGTGACCCCCCCCCCCTTCCGCAAGGCTCTGGGACGGTCACTTGGGGCAAGGATGAGATTCCATCCAGGGACAAAAAGGAATGGATGACCTTTGACAAAAACCTGCTATTTCTCAACAGCAGTCTAAGTGCAGGAGATCGCCTGGGCTGGGAACGCTCTGCTGGAATGCCAGCGATGCTGGCCCTGTGACGTTGCTATCGCAAAGTCCTGGAGCAGCGGCCGACCCGCGCGCGTGGCGGCCGGCCCTGCTGTAACTGTGCAAGCTGTGTCAGTGGGGAAGTACAAACAGGACTGCTTTTCCCCGAGTGGCTGGCGCAGCTGGCGAGAACAGCGTTCACATCATCCGCCAGGCTGCACCGCCTGGGCCCCGCCAAGGGGCCGCTCGCAGGCTGCCGTTAGGAGCCTGCATCCTCCTCCGTGTGGGCTGTACGCGCCGTCACCCCCTCCTCAGGGCCCGGCACCCCAGATCTGCTCTGCCGACCTTCCTCTAGGGGAGTGGGCGGCACACGCGGACCCTGCAGCCAGGAGGACCAGAAGCTGGGCCTGGGCAGCCCGCCACCCACCACCCAGACTTGCAATTCCTTCACCCCAGAAACCCGCCAGCAGCCCGTTAGGTCAGGGCCACTGAGGCTCCTGTACTCTTTTCCCTGCAAAACCTGCCGGTAGCTGGAACGGGGACCCATCATTACAGATGAATTTACGTTGTGGTGTTAAATCTGGGTGGGTGAATTTAAAATTTGTTTCTGTGAAAACAAAGCAAAGCACCGACACGGACAAGACCAAAACTGCTGGGCTAGGGCATTCTGTGGCAGGTGTTGGCAAACTTTTCCTTGTAAAGGCCACAGAGTGGGTATGTTCAGGCCACACTGTCCCTCTGGCTGCCTCTTTGGAAGCTGTTGCCCCATCTCCTCCACCTGCTGGCATCTGACACCTTCCACATTTGATTGTTTTCCCACCAGGGCCGGCATGCAGCCTGCAGCCCTGAGATCAACCAAAACCATAAGAGGAAACAGTTCTCAGGGTTGCTCATTCAGGTATCACGTTCTGCCCGAAAAGTATACTTGGGAGAGCCAGGAGCTCTGCAGGCCACAGAGGAGAAGACAAGAACCTGCAAGGGAGCGGGGCGGCGTCTGCCTCCATGGGTCAAACTGCTGAGGCGGCCCAGGCTGGCCCTCTGAATCCTTCCCAGCTCTGACCAAAGGAGAGCAACTATGCTCGGAGCCTCGCCAGCAAAGCGTGGAACGGTAAAACTGCAGCTGTGGTGCTCCCAGCACGCCCAGCGCCACGGAGCCTGTTGCTGCGACCTCTGAGCAGACGGTCAAACGGCCACTCCATGTGGGGTTCTGAGAATCCAGGAGGCCGGGAAGGGGAGGGGACCAAAGAGCAGAAGACGCACGACGCGCACATCCAGGCACGAGCCGCGGCTGGGAGTGCGGCCCTGCTGAACGCACCCTTCCCGGATGTGCCGAGGCCCGTTATTCCCGAATGGAAGCAGCCTCCACAAGCCAGCAGAATTAACTAGGGGGTGGGGGTAACCCCACCAAGAGAAGACGGAGTCTCAGGGCGGCGAGCGACAGCGCGGTGCGTCCCCCGGCCATGCCCACGGTGTCCAGGGACCGAGGAGTTGCTCAGGAAGTGTTGGCGCGAGCGTCGGAGATGCCAGGACCTGGGAGCACCTCCAGGGGAGGGGACCAGACCAGGCCTTCAGCGGCCAAGAGGACCCGCCGAGCAGAAGCAGACCCGCCACGAGGACAGAGCCACCCCGAGTGGGTTACCTGGACGAGGAGCCAGCGCTTAGCAGGTGACCTCTTCTCCCACGGCGTTACCCTCTGACCTTCATCGTGAAGCTGAATTTTAAAGGAAAGATCTGGAAAAAAATATGGTAGACTCCATCAGTATCCAGGCACTCTCAAGAAACGGTCCCAGGATCATGTAAAATATGAATATGGGTAACATATGGCATAAATAGGACTGTTTTTATTTGAAACTGAACAAATGTTACGTACGTTAATGTCCCAAGATGTTAGTATCAGGTAAAAAAAACCACAATTATGCTAAGTGAAAGAAACCAGGCACAAAATACTATATGTTGCATGATAGCATTTATACAAAATGAAAATATAAATCAGGGTACAAAGAAGGAATGGGATGAGTGGCTATGGAGGGCTGGGAGGGATTAAGAGGTGACCGCCAAGGGGTTTTTCTTTTTGGAGTAAAGACTGTTCTAAAATGTTCTGTGGTGATGAGTGCACAACCCTGTGATTAACGCCAAAAGCCACCGTCACTCTGGACAGACTGTCTGGTATGTGAACACATCTCAATAACACCGCTTTAAAAAAAGGAAGAACCGGTCCTAGGAGAGATGGCTCCCCTCACCCTGCCCTCAAGAACCCGAACCACAGAGGGGCAGGAGATAGTCAACCAAGTTTTCTTAGAGAAAAGGGAACACGAAGTGCCACACGGGCGCCAAGGTGGTCCTGGCTTCCGCTCAGGTAAGAGAGGAACCGTGTCGGTGCCAGCAGACCCCAGCCTTAGCAACACGCCCCGTCCGCCTGCCTGGACAGCCCCCGTGAGATGGACCCTTGGACATAAATAACCGACCTCCCCTTGACCCTGGGGATGTTCAGAGTGAAAAGGAGCCGAGCGGGGCAGCCTCCACTCCACTCCAGAGGAGAAGGGCGCAGAAGCGGAGGACGTGGCGGCTCGTGAGAACTCATGCTCTCGTTGGCGATTACTCCCCGAGGCCCAGCCTACACAGACGCAGTGTCACCCACCATCTTAGGGAAACCAAGGCCCAGGCACTTTCAGGATTTAGACTTCGACCATCTATTATCGAGGGACACACGTAACGCCGAGGTCCCAGAGCAGAAACAAGGCCTGTGCCAATTTCTGCTAAGAGGCTGGACAACCCAAAGCCCCTTCCAGCTGGCCCTCCACGGCCTACTCTCGCCAGCCTGCACTGGCCTCACGCACAGCCATCCTGTGCACGGGGCCCCGGCTGCCAGTGTGTCCTTCACCTGCCGAAGGGTAAGAAGGGTGCCAAGCGCTCAAGCCGCGGGACACCCAGACGCCTTGGACCGACTCCACCGCTTCCCAGCAACTCACCTCAGCCTTATTCAAAATACAGAAAACGCTTAAGGACACAGAAATAATCTTCACCATATAAGAAGCTTCAAAATCACGGCCTGATGTTTAAAAACACGTGCACGTGCAGGTCCCTGAGGAGAAAGACGCCAAGACACCGATGCCTATGGCTCATTTTTATTTTCTATTTTATGCCTTTATGTCTCCCAACTCCCCAGAACGACACTTAGTTTTTGACTAAAAGACAAGCAAGAACACTTTAAAAAGCCCTTAGATGGCGGGCGGGGGCTCGCGCCCACTGTGGGAGGGGCGCCCGCACCACGGCCAGGGGCGCTCCCCAGTTCTCCGCCATCGCTCCCTGCCACCCTATGAGCTACCCGACTCCAGGCTGGGCCTGACTCACGGGGGCAGCAGACGAGTGGACACAGAGGCGGGTGCCCCCTGTGCCCCCTGCCTGAGGACAGGGCCAAAAACCCAAGAGCAGGGAGGAGAGGCCCAGGGCACTGCCCCCACAAGCCCCTGCCAGGCTGCGCCTGCCCACAGGCCTGGGGGTGAGTGCTGGGCGGGCCCCTTCAATGGCTGCCCGCTTGGGGGACAGACCGTGCGCATGGTCGAGGGTGTGGGCCCAGACTGCTGCGAAGAGGTAGCGAGAACTCCATGCTGCCCCCATCGGCCCGTTCCCAGCAGAAACAGGTCAGCCTCGCATACAAGTTTCACATGTCCTAGTTGCCATGCCAACATGAAAGGGTCAACTGAGCATTCACGATCGATTTTAAAGAACCCAATATATCCCAGGTATCATCACGTCAACACCTGATCGCCATTTAAAAAAGATATTTTACAAATATATTTTTTATGAAATCCTTGAAACCCAAGTGTGTATTGTACATTTATAGCACATCTCAATCCCGGTGCTAGGTTCTCATCCAAAATCCTAGATCTGTGCTTAGATTCCATGAACTTTACAGTTGAAAAAGTGAGTTCACATACCCAGGTTTTCCCCAAACACACTTTTCAAAAAGTTCCCCAGTCACTAAATGGAGCACCAGTTTTAAAATTTTGTCTGTGCATTCATTCACCTGTGCTTGAAAACTGGCTTGCTTTTTACAACCTGTATCTGTTTATCTAAAAGAAAACATGCATATAACCTATGCAATGTACGACCTGTTTGAGCGGGGAGGGGGGCAGCCAGACGTTTTTGGGAACAACACAGAAACCTCACCATGGGATGGAATTATGACTCTTACACGAAACAATACTCACTGCAGGTTCACAGAAGAGCCTGTTTACCCTTAAAAGAGCACATCTTAAAGATGAACGCTGGGGTGAATTATCACATCTGTAAGTCACTTTCACAGGATTTAGCAAATACAAAGAAATAAAGCAAAGGTGGAGCAACGCTAATTGTTGAGTCTACTTTTGCTGCAGACTTATTTTCTAGATTAAAAGCAAGAGAGAGAGGTGACCGAGAAACTGCATCCCGACAAGCTCCTGGAGCCAGCCTGAGGCCCGGGGCTGCTCCCCTTCCCCGCCCAGCTCACTCAGGGCTGAGCCGGCGACCGTGGGAACCTCCACGCAGGCCCCGGGAAAGAGCAGGGAGGAGGCGTAGCGCACCCAGAACGGCCTCAGTCTAGGTGCCATGGCGCGCAGGGCTGCCCCTGGGCCGGTGCACCAGGCTGCGGCAAGCCGGGTGGCTGACGGCGAGGGGGAAGGGGACACCACGCTAGACGTGCTGCCGAGGGCCGGCAAAGCGTGGGGTACAGACGGACTCGGGCACGCGAGGGCGAGGGGAGTGAAGCGCTGCCGGGGGCGGGGCCCTGGTGCACGGGAACCACTCATCAACTTGGGGGATTCTGACTTGCCCGTGTCAAAAATCAGCTGTCTGGGGAGGGATCCTGAGAGTGCCCGGAAGCCCCCGCAACCTCAGGGGGCTCCACACGCCGGCCAAGGGCCCCGGCGGGTCTCTGTGTGGTGGGCAGGTGCCCAGAGGTCAAGGCGGGGGCGATGGCAGCGCACAGCCCCGTGAGTGAGCCGCTCACTGGCGAGGAGAACATGCTCCGCCACCGTGTGCGGGGCAGAGAGAGGTCAGGGGACCGGGCGTGACGCCACAGCGGCTTCTGTTTGGGAACAACCGGGTTGCAAGCTGCACCAGGAACACGCCCCCCTCCTCCTCTGGCTGCTCTCCCTCGGCTCCCAGCCCCAAGCCCCCACGCCTCCCTGACCTGCGCCTCTGGGCTCACACTGTCCCAGCAGGAAGCCGGTGGCCACCATTCCCCAGGACGCCAAACCCCGCAAGGGTAGTGAGAGCAGAAGGTGGGAGAATCGGCCGGCAGGTGCCGATGGAAGCAGGAACTCTGAGCAGAGCTGAGGGGCAGGCAACGTGCATTTTGTTTGGCGCTCTGTTTCCTGGAGAGGCAGCGGTGCTTCTGGTTTAAAGGCAGACAGACAAGCCATAAAAACACCCCGACCCCCAGGCTCCAAGGAGCGGGGACAGGCCCCCATGACAGGCATTCCTGAAACCCAGAGAACAAAGCCTCCAAAGACTGCTGAGGTTCCACCCAGGATTAAAGATTCCCCACCCCCCATTTAAAGCCTGAGACCAGGATTAGTGCCGTGCATTTCCGACAAGAGCCCCATTCTACAATCCCACCTACAGTGACGGAGCACCCCCACCCCTCCACATCCTCTCCAGCACTCGTGGTTTTCTGTTTTTGTAATAATGGCCATTCTTTAAGGTGTGGAAAGGTATCTCAGTGTAGTTTTGCAAATCAAAATGTGATGTATGCACACGATGGAATACTACTCAGCTGTAAGAGGAAATGAAATCCGGATGCAACTGACAACAAGGATGAACCCTGAGGACGTTGAGTGAAAGTCATACACGAAAGGACAAATATTGTGTGGTCTCACTAATGTGAACTAAATACGATGAGTAAACTCAGAGATAAACGTGAGGGAACAGGTTACTAGGAAACAAGGTGGGCTGAGAAGGTTGCTGCTGCTTAGTTTAATAAGGTTTACTGTCGAAGCTGGAAATGGACAGAGTCGATGGTAACACATCACAGCGAGCACAGCTGGCACGGCGGGTTTATAAACGGGATTGTGGCTGAAAAGGGTCGTCTGTGGATGTAGATTTCAACTGAAAGGAAGCTGGAGAATAACGGAGGGAAGGTATAACTGATTTCGGTGGTGGATGAAGACTGGGGTTACAGAATGAGAATGTTCTTCCTTTATAAAATGTTAATATGGTGACACATGGGAAAATCACACTAATGTAACTTATGGACTGTAGGTAACAG
>JAQZBX010114492.1:0-10014 GCA_029593785.1 Cabassous unicinctus
AAAACAGAAAATAACAAGTATTGGAGAGGATGTGGAGAAATAGGAACACTCTTTCATTGTTTGTGGGAATTTGAAATGGAGCAGCCACTGTGGAATACAGTTTGGCAGTGCCTCAGAAAACCAAGTATAGATTTACTATATGATCTGGCCATCACACTTCTAGGCATATACCCAGAAGAATTAAAAGCAAGAACTTAAACAGATGTTTGCACACAGATGTTCATAGTGGCATTATTCACAATTGCCAAAAGGTGGAAATCAACCCAAATGTCCATCAACAGATGACTGGATAAACAAAATGTGGTATATACAAACAATGAAATATTACTCACTCATAAAAATGAATGTCATTCTGACACATGTGACAACATGGATGAAACTTGAAGGCACCATATTGAGTGAAATAAGCGAAACACAAGAGGACAATTTTTGTATGATTTCATTGCGATGAAATAATTAGAATAAGCAAATTCATAGAGTGTGAAACTAGAATACTGGTTAACAGGAGCCAGGGCAGGGTTAAGGAATGGGGAGCTAATGTTTAATCAGTTCAGAGTTTTATTGGGGGGTGATGGAAAAGTTTTGGTAATGGATGATGGTGATGTTAGCACAATATTGTGAATGCAATTAACATCCCTGGATTATCTGTTTGAATTTGGTTAAAAGGGGAAATTTTAACAGGGTTACTTTTGGGGTGATAAAAATATTCTGGAATTAAATAGTTGTGATGGTTACACAAGACTGTGACTATACTAGATATAACTGAACTATACACTTTAAATGGGTGAATTGTATTGTGTGTCAATTATATCTCAATAAAGCTGTTACCAAAAAAAACTATTAGGGCAGGTAAGGGAAGGATAACAGGTCTCACATGATAGTTTCTTCCTGGGAGACCTGACAGTTAAAGCTTTTCCTAGATACAACCAGCTCTAACGGTGAGCCTGGGCGCAGGCATAGTTGAAGCCCCTTGGGCTTCTATTCTCAGACTCCTGAGTTTTTTGAAGGGTCCATAGCTATAACTGACCAAGTACCTGAATGGTTCCAGCAGTTTCAGCGTATCACAAGCCTGGGGAAGCATCCTGAGCTGGGGAGAAGCAGAGTACTAGGTCTGTATGCCAATTAGTTGGATCTCCTGCTGTCTGAGCCCATGGGTGGATTGAAGTCAGTGGCCCAGCAGGGAACCTTAGTCACTGGGACCTTGGAAAATGGAATTCATGGGGTCAAGTAGAAGTGTAACCACCTGAGAGAAGAGCAAGGCAGAAAACAGGGTAAAGATGTCACAAGGTAAGGCACCTGATGAGATTCCAGAGGAGATGAAAAGGAGGCAAGAAACAAGCTGTCACCTGGGATGCCCGTGGGATAAACTAGGAGATTGTCAATAGCCAGGCCTGATACAGTAGATCAATAAATGCTAATTACAAAATTATTTTTTTTAAAAAAAGGTACATGACCATTTTATTCTAACTTAAAACCTGTAATTGTACCCATAGTCAACAATCTATTGATTTAAAGCAAAGGCTTCTTCTCTATGTGTGACCATGCTAATGGGCTTTTCTCCTCATTCTTCTTGCATAAAAATAGCACATTTAAACATCACCTACAATTTCCAGTTTCTGTTTATTTAAAGTGGATATAAAACTTAGAGATGTGGGCAAAGAAATCCGAGAGCTGAATGCTTCCAGATTTTCATATTCTTTTCCTATTTTTACAGATGTATCAACCACAACTAAATTAACAATGACATGTTTACCAACTTGAGTCTTAATAATTTCTTTAGCATTCAACTTAGTTTTTATAAAAACACATTTTCACACCCATATCTACTCAAATTATGTGATATTTAATTATATATTAATGTAATTATGATAATTGGTGTTATCAGGTTTGGGGGCAAACTCAACTGACTTTTGGAAGGTACACCACCCAGATGAAGCAGGCAGTAGTACTCAGGGCTGGCCTGAGAGAAGCCTGTGTGCAGCAACCTAGGACATTAATCAATACGTTTCATGGAGAGAATGGAGTTTGTTGGTCCAGCAGATTGGATTAGTGGAGGTTTACCAAAAGACCTTCTGTTGTGCCCAGTTCAACTTTCAGCCACACCTAAACTTAGTTGAACACTGGTCGTGAGTGACTAGACTTCGCACTGCAGGATGTTTTGAACCTTGATCTTATTAAGCATCCTCAAGCATGCCAGTCATGGCAGATAGGCTCTAAGTTGCCTCACCTCCAATGATCTCCATCTCCCCATCTTCTAGCATTACCAACTTGTGTAATCACCTCCAGCTGACTGTGAGTGAAACCTGTGACTTGCTTCTAACCAACAGAATGTGGCAGGGATATTGGGATATCACTTCCATGATTACATTACATAAGGTTGTCATTTCTGTCTTGCTAGCAGACTCTCTTTATTGCCTTCTCAGCTTGCATGCTTTGATGAAGCAAGCTGCAATGTTGGGGAAGCCCCTGTGACAAGGACATGAGGTCGGCCTCTGGCCAACAGCCAGCAAGAAACTAAAGTCCTGAAGTTCAACAGACCATAAGGAACTGAATTCTGACAACCACCAGATCCTGGAAGTGGATTCAGTTGAGTCTCGGAGGAGCCCCCAATCCCAGCTAACACCTTGATTGCAGCCTGGTGAGAGACCCTGAAGCAGAAGACCCAGCTAAGCTGTGCCTGGATTCCTAAAACTGTGAAATATTAAATATCTGTGTTGTTTTGGGCTGCTTTAAAAATGCAGGACTGTGGAAACAATCCATGTCCATCAAGAGATGAATGGATAAACAAAATGTGGTGTATACATACAATGAAATACTATTCAGCCATATAAAAAGGAATGACATTCTGATACATGCTACAATGTGGATGAAACTTGAAAACATTATGCTCAGTGAAATAAGCCAGAAAGAAAAGGAAAAATCTTGTATGATTCCACTTATATGAAATATGTAGAATAAGTAAATTCAGAGACAGAAAGTAGATTAGAGGTTACCAGGGGCTGTGGCAAGCGGGGAATGATGAGTTATTGTTTAACGGGTACAGTTTCTGTTTGGGGTGGTGGGAAAGTTTCGGTTATGGATAGTGGTGATGGTAGTAAAACATTGTGAATGTAATTAATGCCACTGAATTGTACACTTAAAATGGTTAAAATGGCAAATTTTGTTATGTATACATGTTACAACAATATATTTTTTAAATGCAGGACTAAATACCAATACTGCCTGGTTCAGAATATTTGATTTTATATCTTCCTCAAGGGGACTAATATTGTTATAAACACCAGTAGAGTAAATGAGGCATGGTGTAGCAGTTTGGCAGTTTGATATAATTATGAATTCTAAAAATAGATATTAGATTATGCTTGTAAACTGGTCTGTTAATCTGGGCATGATTAAGTTATGATTAGGGCATTGACTGGGCCACGTCAGTAGGGCGTTGATCCCCACCCCTTGGTGGGTGGGGGGATCAAATATAAAAGGCAAGGCAAAGGACAGAGGGAGCAGTTTTGAGTTGGAGTTGTGATGCGGAGTCTTGAGCTGGAGCCTTGTGGCACAACACAAGCCTGAGCCCAGAGAGAGGCAAGCCCTGGGAAGAGAGGAACCCAAGAAGCCTGAACTCTGGCAAACGTCGGCAGCTGTCTTGCTCCAACACATGGCAATGGACTTTGGTGAGGAAAGAAACTTATGCTTTATGACCCAGTAATTGTAAGCTTCTACCCCAAATAAATACCCTTTATGAAAACCAACCGATTTCTGGTATTTTGCATCAGTACCCCTTTGGCTGACTAATACACGTGGTAAATACTTCTTTCAAAACAGTTTCTATAAACGGAAGCATTTATAGGTGAAATGATATGCTGTCTGGGATTTGCTTCCATGGGTTGGCGGGGAGGGAAGAATGGAGGGAATGTAGATAAATGTAGATAAAGTAAGTTGGGCCATGTGTTGTTGATTATTGAGCTGAGTGATGTATACATGGGGGTTCATTATATTATTCTGTCTACTTTGGTGTATGTTTGAAATTTTCCATAATAAAAGCAAGTCAATTTCTATAATATTACACTGTTCTGCAAAGGTAACAATACTTAAACTAATTAACGAGTGTTTGGGAAGCTACTAAATTGTATGTTAAATACCGTCTTAGTTTACCAAAGGCTGCCGATGCAAAGTATCAGAAATGGGTTGACTTTTATAATGGGAATTTTATTTGGGGTAAAAGCTTACAGGTTCCAAGGTTATGAAATGTCCAAATTGAGGCACCATCAGAGATATTTTCTCACCAAGTCAGCTACTGGTGATCCTGGTGTTTAGCCATGTGGTGAAGATGGTGGCCAATCTCTGCTGAGGTCTCTGCCTTCCCCTCCAGAATCTACCATCTCCCAGAGCTCAGCTGTGGTCAAACAGGCATAGGGCTTGTCTCTTTCTGGGCCTCATCTCTCAGCTCTTGGGGCTTCTCTGCCTTTTTGCAGCTGTGAGCAAACCTGGAGTTCTTTCTCTCACATGACTGGATCAAATATGGCAGAGCTCCCTTTTCCTGTTGGTATCTATCTCTGTGTCTCCATTTATATCAGACCCAGCAAGACGGCAGAGACCCAAGCTGGCTCACGCCTCACTCATGCAGTCCAATCAAAAGCCCTAAATCTATCTTATCAAGTAATCTAATCAAAGCCCCTTAACTGAATTTAATGCAAAGGGTACAACACCCACAGGGATAGATTAGTTTAAGAACATAATCTTTTTTCTGGGATTCATAAAATTCAAACTGCCACAAATACTATGCAGAATAATGGAAATATTGCAATTTAAAGTAGGTAGTGTGGATATTTTTGCACTTGATTTGAGACATGATTATTTTCAAATGTTTTTTATACATGCAAATTATGACATTGTTACTTATTCAGGTTTTGGGGAGCAAGACTGCAGCTTTTTAAATACACTGTGGTTATTTAAGCACTATCATCAATGACCATATCTGTAGCAGTTTGATATTATTTATGAATTCCAAAAAGAAAGATTGTTTGTAAACTGGTCTTTTCCTCTGGGCATGATACCCTTTGATTGTACTACATTCAAAGGTTACTTGATTACATCAAGATTAGGGCTTTGAGTCAACCATGTCAGTAGGGCATGACTCAGGGTTGAGTCCCCACTCCCTTAATGGGCTGATAGAAACAGACACACAGAGAAGAAGATCTGGAAGAGGAGAGAAATTGGTCATTTCAATCCTGCCATGTGGCAGAAAGGAGACAACTCAAACACTCATACAGCTAAAGCCCTGGGGATGGCTGAGCCATTCACCTAAGAGTTTGCAGCTGAAAAAACCAGAGCCCTGAGCAGCTGAGAAGGCCCTCCAGCCTACAGCTGAGATTGGAAGAAGCTGGGCTCAAGAGGAAGAGGAAGGCTGAACCCTCTCAGAGACAGGCAACCATCTTGCTTCAACACGTGGCAACAGACTTTGGTAAGAAAATACCTCTTATGGTTCCTTGAGTTGGACTCTTTAGGGCCTTGTGTCAGTAAGCTTTTACCCCAAATAAATACCATTTGTAAAACCAACAGATTTCTGCTGCTTTGCATCAGCACCTTTTTGGCTGACTAATAATACAGTAACAATTAGCAATGACTTTGTATAGAAAATTTGAGTAGAAAAAATTGACTATAACATAGACACAATATATATGTATATCTATTTATCTAGCTAGTAGCATAAATAAAACTAAAAATCATACTCTAAAAAGGAAAATAATTTCCATAGAAAGTTCTACCAAACTAGGGGAAAGTCTAGAGTGAAAATTAAAATAAGTACGCTCTTCTTTCAGCACCAGCACACTTAAGAGAGTAGCAGTAAATGAGACCTTCTATTCAGCAAGAAAGGCCTCTTTTTTTACTGCCTTTAAAAAATATTTCATGTAGTCACTCAATCATTCAACAAATATTATTGAATATCTGTGCCGTAATAATCATCAAAGAGCTTATTGTCTGACAGGAAAGAAAGGGGAAATTACTTCAAGTCCAGCCTTCAGAGAGAAATCATCATTTTTGAGTAAGGTCTTAAGGATAGGACTTCTTTACAGTGGTTTGGGATTACTTTTCATGCAGGAATGATTGGGCATAAAATAATATTAATGGAGATAAAGGTATGTGCACAGTCCTTTTCAAAACTTCTCATGTATATGGTCACATTTGATCCTCATAGGATATTAAGAAATATTGTCTATCTAGACTAGAGCTTACTTTAATGAAGTTGCTAGTGGAGCCACCTGGAGAATTTTCCTAAGAAGATATGCCTGTTACAAGGAAGCAGACAACTTGTACATGGTTCCCTGTGGCCTCTGGGTCTGCATCCCCCATCTGATGGGGAATTCTCAACCTACTGGTAAGGGCATTGTGGTGGTTTGGAGCTATGTACTCCAAAAAAACATGTTCTTAAACTTAATCCATTCTTGTGAGTATGAACCCACTGTAAATAGGACCCATTGATGAGTTTTGTTGGTTAAGGTGTGGCTTGACTGAATAAGATAGGTCTTAATCCTTTTACTGGAGTCCTTTATAAGCAGAATAAGATTCAGACACACAGATAGAAAGGCACAGGAAGCAGCTGGAAGTCAATGGAACCCAGAGAAGCCGGGAGAGGTTGCTATGTGCATTGCCATGTGACAGAAAAAGCCAAGGACCAAGGATTGCTGGCAGCCAGCCCCAGAACACCACAGTCTTTTGGAAGAAAGCATCGCCTTACTGACACCTTGATTTTGGATTTCCCCTAGCCTCAAAACTGTGAGCCAATAAATTTCCATTGTTTACACCAACCCATTGTATGATATTTGTTTTAGCAGCCAAGAAACTAAAACAGGCATATTCAAAGGAAAGGATGTACTAATGTGATAATCAGTCTACTAATGTAGATATATCATGAAAATCAAATAATCTGGAGTTATTATTTAATGCAAGTTTGCAGATAATTCTTCATTTCTGATAATATAGATTTTTATAGATTTTATCCTCTAAAAGTAGACACAATCTTCCCAATTCATTCATTCATTGAACAAATATTTATTCATTGAGTGCCAAGCTCTGTGTTAGGCACTATTGGATATCCAAATATAAATCATGGATCTTCACACAAATGGATATTAATCACCCCAGTAGAGAAAAATACATAAACTTTAACCAGTATATCACTTACTTTAATTTAGGTGGCTGAAAGAAATGGAAGTAGGCCAGAGAGGTGAAAAAAATTTTTTTTAATGAAGCTCTATGAATCCCAGTAAATGTATACTTTTCCTACAATAAAAGGTCCCATTAGTAACACACTTTAGAGTTTACAAAGTGTTATCATGTATATATTACTTTGTTTAATACTCTTATAACTACCCCATGAGTGAAATATTTTCATTTTAAAATGTGGAAAAAGAGATTCAGCAATGTGGAGCAATTTGTCCAATATCACACAGCAAGTAAGTGATAGAACCAGGTCTCAGACCCTCATCTTTTAACTCTGAGGTAGAAATGGAGATGTGCTACCCAGATCCTATCCCCAAGGAGGAAGGAACAGCCTGCCCAGCTGTGGGAATGCAGTCAGCAGATAGCTTCCAGATGTCAGCTCTTTTCACAGCTGCAGAGAGTCGCCTTTCCTCAGGTCACACCTTTCCTGGGGCATCTGGTGTCTAAGAGAAGTAGGGGTATAAAGATGTAGCCATCTTAGCTTGATACAGGCCACTTTGATGGGCTAAGGATTAGTTGGGCCTACATAGCAGTTCAACTTCTCCCTCTGCCCAAGAGTGCTTTCCCCCCTTGCTTTCACAAATGCTTATCCCTAACAAATATTTGTACTCCAAACTTTAACTCCATGTCTGCTTCCAGAGAACCCAACCTGTCATGGTTGCTACTGGGAGTGGTTTCAGAAAGTAGACAATAAGATGGGCTTTCAGAGCTGGATCATTCACCTCTCTAGTGGCAATGAGTACTCCCCCACTGGTGGTAGGTGGAGCACAGGTGGCTTCTGGCAACAGGTGGGGATCCAATTCTTAAAATTTTCACCTGAGGTGCATTGGGTAGGCACTAGTGGGTATGATATATAAGGTGCTTGAGATATATGGAGCAAATATTAACTACATATCTAGCAAGACCAGATGACTACAGAAGATAATGAACTACTGAGTGTGAGTAACAGGCAATTGAAAGCCAGATGTGAAAATCAAGCAGGCCTCTTTGGTTAAATACAAAAAGACTCTCATCTCCTATATAGGGAGGGCAGAGAACTCTGAGAACTAAACCCAGGACTGACTAGAGTGGATGAACTTCAACAAGGTTAAATGCCCAAGACCCAACCTTTGGTTGGGAAAACTTTGTACTCTGATACAGGGGATGTGGTCATCTAGATAAGTGCTCTCAAAGATTTTGATACCCCAGACTCCTCCAAAACTTCTGAGCCAGCAGGCATGGATCATTCCATCCCTACTAAGTGCTAGCACCCTCCAACCCCCATGCTGGTGGACTTTGTGGAGGCCTTTCCCCACAAGGCAACATGTGCTCCCTCTCAGGAACTCCCACCCCCACCCCAAACACACACTTTATGGACCCAAGCCCTCTAGCTATGGTTAAGCCTAAACATAACCTAGCTGGGGATATTCTGATAAGGGAGAAAAGGGATTATACTCTAAAGAAGTTGCAAGAGGAAGCTGGCATATACTGCAGGAAACAGGGGAATATAGATGAAACTGGATTCTAAGGGTGCTTAGTTAAGAGAGTTGGTGGGTCATAAAATTGGAAAGGGAAGAGTTTATTGACTTGGGAGTGCTTTCCTGACATACAGGATTTAACACCTGTCAAGGACCGCAGGAAATGGTGCAGATTTGCTACTAGGATGATTCCTAAAAGTATGGGACAATTGATGGCCTACGCTGAGTGAAGTTGAAGTGCCAGAATGACTGTGGCAGACAGTAGAGGAAGGAATTAAAAGGTAAGTGGGAATGTTGGAATGGAATGGAAGACACACCAGATGATTATATTCCCCGGACAGATCCAGATGACACCAGATCATGAGGAAGCCACTGGTGAGAGGGACACAGTCTCATCCAAAAGTTCAGTGGTGACCTCCTCTACAGGTCAGGGCTGATAGTAGAAAAAAAGCTGTTATAAACTTAGTTCATTGATAGCAACAGAGATGAGAGGACCCAAAACAATAGATGCCAAGTGGTGGTGTTTAATTGCCTGAAGCCAAGGGGTTGAATTTATTATAATAAGGCAACGCTGGTATGGAAGTCAAGGGGGCCTAAACCACAGAGAGTTATGGAGATGGTTAATAGAACACAGCATCCCTAGGGGCATAATTGAGGGACAGCTGACAATGGTATTCCTCAGCTTTTAATTGGAGAAGAAATCAAGAGTGGATGACTGGGAGGCTGGAGACAGTTGCCTCCATAAGAATTCATGATCCCTAGTCCAGTTTTCAGGCCTGAGCCAGTTTTCAGACCCTGAACTCATTGAAGGTGGCTAGGTCCTTAGGAGAAGGGACCCTGCAATACCATAGCAAGTATACATTGTAATGACTCTTCTTTTCCTTCTGAAAAAAGGACTTACAGACATTAATTTGGTTAACTGCGCTGGAAAAAGGGAATATTTAGATATTTTGAGAACTATTGTAAACAGTCTGAGTAGATATACTTGGAGATCAAAGCATCATCATAGCTCCCCTTTGAGAATGGGAATATATGGGAACCAGGTAATAAATGAAGTTCTAGACAAGATCCAGCTCATAAAAACAAACAAACAAATAAACAAAAAGATCCAGCTAATGGAGAGTACATGGGGTCCAAGGACTCACTCACTGATCATTACCTCAGTCTTCAAGTATATGATTAAGATTGACATACTTCGCAGTTGGCACAGCCACCTCTTTGTGTTTTTGGCCATTGAGATAAAAGCTGTCATGGTGAGGAAGATGAAGCAGAATCCTCTGATACTGAACCACTAAACCTCTACCACCCTGTGGTGGTAATTGCAGAAACCAGATGGATT
>JAQZBX010114493.1:0-10014 GCA_029593785.1 Cabassous unicinctus
TGATATGTTGCAATAAGTAGTACACAGCATTGCCAATTAAATTATCACTTTAAATTTTGGATCTGAATTTAATCAAGCCTCCAAAATAACTGCTGGTTTTAAGAAATACATGATATAGAAAAGCATGTTAATATTTCCATGAAAAAGCAATCAAACAATCCAGAATGTGAAAATTTTTACACAATAAATGATCTGGTTCTTCAAAGAAAATGGTGGTAAAGAGGAGGCCTATGACAGATTAAAGTAGATTTAAATCCATAACAACTAAATACAATATATGGACTCTAAAGTTATGGAACAGTCTACTAGGGCAAAGTCAGACCTCTCTTAGGGCAAGGTTAAATTCTTTATTACAAACTTCTTCCTTGGATTCTGCTTCTAACAGAACAACTGTATAAGACAATTGGCGGAACTTTAATGGATAGGGTAATACATGATATTAAGTAACTTTTACCATTTTTTGTTACCTGTGACACTGGCATTGTAGTTTCGGGTAAAATACAATAGAGGAGGGGGAGATATATGAGAGAAGATTGGTAAAACATTAACTTCTGAAGCTGATGAAGAATCCATGAGGTTTTATTAAAGTATTATAAAATTATGCCTTATTTTGTGTATATGTTTACATAATAAAAATAAACAAACAACCACCTAGAATTTCCAAGAGTACTGCCTTAACTGTATTCAAGAATGAGCCCATTGGGGCAATTTTAGGTTGTGTAAAATATTACTGGAATAAAAATTTTTAAAAATCCATGGGATTCTACAATACTAACAGCCTAAGTTAATCCAAGGTAAACCTTGGACTATAGTTAGAAAAGGGAAGGAAAAGGAAAAGGAAAAGGAAAGAAAAGAACAAAGAAAAGGAAAGGAAAGAAAATAAGTCCACGGGGTACTTAGGTTTCTACCTTCTTCTCTGCCCCCAAGGCTCATGAAACGAGGTGTTTCCTTGGCCCAGAGTCTCAACTGCTAATTGCCACTGGCAAAACATTCCAGCCTTGGGGAGGGAACCACTCTCCTAATATCTAAATGACCATCCCTGGTTATATTCCCTTTTTGTAAGTTAATCAAGAAATGAAAATGCTCAGTTGCATCTTGGAGCCTCCATATTCAGTGCTCTGGTTACAAATGGCCACCTTCCTATGATTAAATTTTCTGCAGCTGGGAAGAAGCACATGCTTCCTCACTCATTTTCATTTTGCCATAAGAATCTTATTCCTATTCCTGTAATGATACTGGCACATCTAAGGCATAAAGTTTGACACTTAAATTAATCTTAAAGGAATGCCAATATCACAATAAATAGAACTCATTTAACTTACCCTTAATAGAAGGTAATCATAAAAATAAGCAATATGAAAGCTAAGTAATGTTATTAAAATTAATTTAAAGTTACTTATTCTCTTAGAGTAAAGAGTGCCTCAGTTACTACTCTAAGAGAGAACTCTGCTTAGGATGATGAACAGGGACAAATTCCCACTACAGAAATATTTGTAGTCTAACAGTAGCAAATATTTTGAAAATCCACTATTAGAAATGAGGAAGGAACAGAACAGTAATTAGAGTTCTAGTGAAGGTTGTTTTATCCATTTTTTGTTGCTTGTTTGCTTTTACCCCTAAGATAAAGGCAGATCTGTGTGTGTTTGAAGGTTGAACTTGAAGGACACAGGGAAAACAAGAGGGTCATTTTTGAAGGAGGTATGTATGATCTATTTAGAGTTAGGGACAGAGAGCAGAAAGTTAGCCTTTCTGGTGGAAATGAGAACAGACTATTGAATCTGTGAGAAAATATACAACTCTTTGATCTAATCAGAAGTATTAGAGATTATAACAAACTTTTGGTGAAATACGACATGTAAACAGTGCTCTTCTGCAGAAATAAGTGTTAACATTTATTTTAGTTTTCTAGGCTGCTCAAGCAAATACCATGAAATGGTTTGGCTCAAACAATGGAAATTTTTTAGCTTATGGTTTTGTGGCTAAAAGTCCAAATCAAGGCATTATCAAGGAGATGCTTTCTTCCCAAAGACTGTGGCATTCTGAGACTAGCTGCTGGAGAGCCTTGGCGCCTCTGTCACGTGGCAATGCTCATTGTGGCGTCTCCTGGTCTCTTCCTTCTCTTCCAGGTTCCATTTCAGCTTTTTCCTTCTTGTGGCTTTCTCTCTCTCATGTCTGAATTCATTCTGTTTATAAACAACACAAGTACTAGGATTAAAATCCATTCTGATTGGGCTGGATCACACACATCTTAACCGAAGTAACCATATATAAAGTGTGACTTAAAATGGGTTCACACCCACAGGAATGGTTTAAATTTAAGGACATGTTTTTCTGGAATATAAACAGCTTCAGCCCACCATGAAACTGATGCAATAATATCGATGGAAGATTATTTTCAGTTCAAACATTCCCCATATTGTTTTGGTTCTTATTCATAGCTTGAAAAGGTAATATATGTTGACTCTCAATAGGAGCATTGTACTCTACGTTAAAACAGCTACTAATTGTGAAAATTAAAGGTATTTGAAATTTAAAATATTTTTTAATATTATATAGTATTCTGCCACCTTGTAGCATAAAACTGATTTGCTAATTTAATATCATTATAATTAAAATATAATCCGTGACTACATTTTGTTTCCTTTCTGAACTAATCCTAGGAGTCTGATTTTCAAAAGGTCAAGAAAGTACAATTCATCAGATTAGCTCTGTGCAGATGGGGCCACAGAAGGCCCCATCTCACCAGACAGGTGAGAGGATGCCTGTGACAGTCTTTTATAGGACTCGTCACTTTGACTTGTGAAAAAGAAAAAGACACCATCTGTGCCGTCATTCTTATTTACCTTCTGCTTTGAATAGGAGAGATTAACTAGATACTGAGAATAAGTAAGTGAATACAAAATAATATTTGCTTTAATTAGGGCTATTGAGAATCAAACTAAGGGAGAGTAACCTTGTCTCTGCTTTTCATACCTTTTATACATGTTTTTGTGGGTAGTTATTTCTACCACTGAGAAGCTATTTGTTTTGATTTAAGCTACTTGTTTTTATTTAAATCAACTCTGATTTAAATTTGAAACCAGTCTATTTTAACCCATTAAAATTACATTTTGATGCTAGTGAGCTGTTTGTTAAACAATATTTAATTATAGCTCTCATTTTTTAGTATCTGCTCAATTCTTAAGAACCAATCAGTGAGACAGAAGTTAATTTTTATTTTTACATGTCATTTAGCAAAATGGAAAGCAGGAAAAATTTAATGTTAATTAAGCCCATACAGATTTTCACTTGATTGGACTAAAATTGCAAGAGAATAATACTGTTCTTTGTAACTGCTAGTCTTCCAGTTCTATGCTATTTGATTGATTTAATTTCTCAGATCCTTCAGGCATTCATAACATTGTTCCTATCAAATCTTGCTCTATGGAAGAGAACTAATACCATTCAGATCCTCAAAAGAAGTAATTGCTTGCTTCTTTCATTGCCCAGGATTTAGTGTCAAACCATCTGTTTGGCCAATCTGGATTGCTCTATTTCTATATCTTATGTTGAACTAGGTAACTATCTTTCGTATTGTTTAAATTATATTTCTACCCAGTTTTCCACCTAGATTGCTATGCCTGATCTTTAATACATATCATGTTTTATTAAATGTGTGCTTTTATTCTCTTGCTGATTCCATTATCCATAGGATTAAATTCAAACTCTTTAGCATAGTACGTAATGTCCTTTATAATTTGATGGAAGCTAGCATCCGGAATCTCATCTCCTTTGATTTGCTACCACACTCTGTGTGTCACCTGAAGCTATGGTTGAAATTCTTTGCACATTAGTTCCTTGTTCCAGTACCCATACACCCTATTACTCCACCTTTAATACCCAGTCCAGCTTAGCCTGCTTGCCTCTTTATGTGAATCCTCCTATATTTTCCTAGTACCCTCAACTTTGCTAGAGCTTACCCTCATGTAACTTCCCAAGAAAAGGTGAAAGGAAGATAAACTTCCTGACTCCTTGAATTTTGAAGATACTTATGTTGTTCTCATATTTGATTGACATCACTAATAGATTTATATTATTATGAAGAAATCTTATTGAAGAGATTTTAGGGTTGTTTTTTTTTTAAATTTACTTCTAGATTTGTTGTAATTCCAATTAAATGCTAAAATTTAGAGAGAAGAATAAGGGAAAATATATATGTATACACACACATATACCAAAATCTGGTACTATTATATCTCTGGGTATAATAAATTAGAAATAATTTATGTTACTTTGTATAAATACGTAAAAAGTAATAAAACAACACAATTCTTTATAAAATTATTTGCTTATCTGCCTGTCTGCTATCTATAGATTGAAGACACTTGGGGTGACGAAGTGTGCCTTATGATTTTTTTAAATGAGTCAAAGGATAAATGGCTGTAAATAAGAATTAATATTATTTTGGGCATATGCACTCACTATTGCTTCATGGTCATATTCTCTCAGTGCAGATAAATAAGGAAAGAGACTGAGACACATCTCCTGAAAGCTAAACTCATACACTGAAGGTCATGTCTAATTAAGAAAATTCAGTAGTAGCTCCACCTCAGATTATGAGCATAATCTTTTACTTTTTGGAAACTATAGCATTATCATTTCTAAACAACTAATATATTTGTATTTCTTGAGACCCTGAGACCTAAGGTAAGCCATGGACTTAAGAAGGTGATTAAAATACATTACCTATCTCTTAAGGAGAAGAAAATATAATCTTATATTTTGAAATCATTGATAAAGAGCAGATAGCAGAAGAGTGTATATCCTGATATTGGATCACACATACAAATAAAAAACAGGGCAAGTTGCCTATAGAGTAACCAGGATACAAGAGGGGAGAGTCAAGAAACAGTGTTAGGATTTAGGAATTTTAAGTTTTCAATCAGAAAAAATATAGGTATTTGACATCCAGAAGTGTATAGGGAATTATCTCATTAGTTAGTTTATTTAAATATGTGTATATGCTTGCTATGTATACAACAGTCAGGGCAGCACATGAACAACTAAGTGTTCAAAGCCAGAATGGTTAAAGTTGATCAGTTTTCCCCTGGACAACAGAGTACCAGCTACTGGAGAAGGATCAAGGTCAGTGTCCAGGGGTCCAATTTTCAAATGTGGAATCTATAAGACTATCAAAGGAATGGACCATACATACAGGTAAGTAAATCATTTGTAGCTTCTCCATTTTATTTCTTCTCTAAAATGTTATTTTGTAAGGAGTTAGGAAAGTACTTGGAAAGTAATTTAATAACATTTTACTCATAGTCATGTACAGTACCAAAGGGAAAATTTAGTGGATTTGGTCACCATTATCTGTGAATCTGCTTTACATATTCTTATTGTTTTAGTATTAGATATAATCTTCACTTTTTGCCAAATCCTGTTCCTAGTCCTCTCAAGGTACTTAAGTCTGAGTAAGACTCTATCAAAATTATTCATATATTTCCAAACTTCTGTTCTTTTTTTTTTTTTCATTCTGGAATTTCCTTCACAGGCCCCAAGGGGATTAAGTCAAATTTAGGACCCCAAATTATTGCCATATATTTAGGAAGAAAGTAGAAATTAATGAATAATAGTGGGGTGTCCTCCATTCATTAAAAATATGTACTTCAATTCATAGTAAAATAAAACATAAATATGAGATTTTTCCATACATTTGTAGAGCATTTAATGTGCACAGAGAGGCATTACTTGGTACAATTCTTTTAAACCAGGCTTTCAATAATATAAAACAAATCCATTACATACACATGAATTTAATTAAAAGACACATTAAGATTAAATTACGCTAAATAAGCTATTATATACTATATTCTAACTGTTTTGTTATAGTATTCAATATGAAAAAAAACTCAGAAAATTATTAAAAGTGTTCATGTATATTAAATTTGGATAAAAACTTAAGCTTCCATTCTTGTCAATGAAGTATGCCATAGCTATATTATTCTACCATTCAATAAATTAAAGACTAGACTTTCATTTATTTGCACTGAAATACAAGTGTTCACAAAGAAGAAAATGCTGAGAAAAACATTCATAATTTTCTGTTTTTGCTTTATCTTTTCTGGCTTGGAGTTTAGATATCTAATAAAAATACAATTGTTTTCTACTTTAAAGATTTGAGCATAACTTATTTAATTAGCTATTTATGTTTTAGTCACCATCTGCTAAGAGAGAATCAAAAGGAATATAAGGCATAGTATAGAACATTTTTAAAGGTTTTTCTCCTCTTGATGAAACAAGGCAAACTCCTCGGTATCCCTTCATTGCCTTTACTATAATGCCAGTGTTTTAACAATTATACTATGTTGCTTCAACTTCTCCATTCTAGATCTTAGAGTTGAAAATGCAAATGACTGTTCCAAGACGCAAATTCCAAGATGATCAAGATTGGAGATTCATTATTGAGTCAAGGGGAAGAAGAGAATGAGAAAAAGTTGAGACAAAGTGGGACTAGATTAGGTAGAGCCCTGAATTTCAACGTGACTTCTTATGTTTTAGAGGCAACAGAGAACTATTAAAATTTTAGTAGGAAGTAGCATGAGAAACAGTGACTAATGAAGATTAACTGGTAACAGGGTTTAAAATGATACAAGGCAATTAAAAAATGTCTTCCCCAATATCCCTGACCATCCCCTCCATTTAATAAAAATATGTTAATTTATAGCTCCATGACTGTGTTTTCCCCTATTCTGACACTTGTTAGTTAAGTTAAAAGAAAATTCCCTTTATGTCCTGCCATTAAAAAGGAGATTATAGGACTTTAGATAAATTTTCTAGTTAAGAAGGTAATCCTGTGTGGTACTTGGTAGCTGGAGACACAAAATATTTTACTATCAGTTTATCTGGTGTTAAGTAATGAATTATCTTGACAATTTACCCAGGGATAGCTTTAGAAGCAATGAAGGTTACCAAATGCTGCAATCATGTTAAAATATAAATGTTCTATTGATTGATTTGACAGACCAGCATGAATTAGTCACTTATTAATATAGACAGTTTAGGAGAGAGATAGTGAGGCAGAAGCACATGGATTAGATTTAAGGAAAAATTTGCTCTCAGCTCTGCATATAGAGGTCAAGTAAACCAAGTTTATTACTCCCTCATCTGAAAAAGTAGGACATTTAAACACCATGGAAACCATATAAAGTTAAAAGGCATATGACACTGGAGAAAAATTTTGAAATTGTAAGAGGAAAATATTAATTTAAAATATTGTAGCAAGCCCAAACAACCAGCAAAACGGCATGCAATCCAACTTTAAATGATAAAATAATATTAAGAGTTATTTTACTGAAAAGGAAATACCAAGTAGCAAATAAAATATGGTAAAGAAGACACATTATAATCAAATTGTCAAATGCCAAGGATAAAGAAAGAATCTTAAAATAGGCAAAAGAG
The DNA here is from genome assembly GCA_029593785.1 of Cabassous unicinctus. Lineage (NCBI taxonomy): Eukaryota > Metazoa > Chordata > Mammalia > Cingulata > Chlamyphoridae > Cabassous > Cabassous unicinctus. The sequence goes on from JAQZBX010114493.1 coordinate 7,441, forward strand.
AAGCAGCATATCAAATATAAGGGATTCTTAATAGGATTAACATCTGATTTCTCAATAGAAAACACCAGGAAGAAGTGGGAGGACATATGTAAAGTGCTGAAAGGAAAAAAAGATATTATCTAAGAATAATATATATGATAAAGCTATCAAAAATGAGGGAGAATTTAAGACATTTCCAGATAAACTGAGGGAATTCATTACACTAGATATGCATTACAGGAAATGCTAAAGGAGCTTCATGTTGAAAGGAAAAGGCACTAGAGAGAAACTTGAAGCTACATGAAGAAATAAAGACCTCAAGTGTAGGTAACTATATGAGTAAATATATATGCCAGTTCATTGTATTTTTCACTTATAATGCTGTCTTTTACTTCTTGTATAACTTAAAATTCAAAAGCACAAACCTTTGTTATTGATTACACAATGCATAAAGATGTGATTTGTGACAGAACAACATAAAAAGGAGGGTTGGAAGGATATAGGTACAGCAAACCCCATGGTAAACATAAAGAAATACCTAAAAAAGTCAAAACAAAAGGAAAGAATACATGATTCAAATGGCTCAGGAAAGCAGTAATAGAAGAAAGGAAAAACAAAAATATGATTTATGACTTTCAAAAAGAAATTAGCAAAATAACAGTAAATATTGTTTTAATAGTAATTACCTTTAATATAAATAGATTAAACTCTCCAATGGAAAGGCAGAATGGATAAAGAACCAGGACCCAATATATTCTGTTTATAAGAGACTCACTTAATGTTCATAGATATATACAGGTTGAAAGTCAAAGGACTGAAATTACTTCATGCAAATTGTAATCAAGAGAGAGTTGATGTGGCTATATTAATATCAGACAAAATAGAATTTAGGTCAAAAACTGTTATGAGAGACAAAGATAATGTCTTATATATTGATATAAGGGTAAGTTCAACAAGAAGATTTAAAAATTATAAATATATAATCTGCTAACAAAAGGGTGCCAAAATATATCAAGCAAACATTCATAGTATTGAAGGGAGGAAAAGCTCTACAATAATAGTAAATTTTAATACATCCACTTCAATACTGGATAGGACATCTAGACAGAAGATGTAGAAGAGATTGAGGATCTGACCCACACTATAAACCAACTAGATTATATATATAGACAGGGAGAAAGAGAGAGAGAGAGAGGGAGGGAGGGAGGGAGGGAATATTTCACTCAAAAATAGCAGAGGACACATTCTTTGCAAGTGCACACAGATTGTTTTCCATGATAGACCATATGTTAGGGCAAAAGATAAGTCTCAATAAATTTAAGAATATCAGAATCATACCAAATGGTTCCTCTGACAACAATGAAATAAAGTTAGAAACCAATAACAGGTGGAAAACTGGAAAATGCACAAATATGCAGAAACTAAGCAATGTATTCACAGAGAACCAATGAGTTAAAGGAGAAATTATAAGGGAGTTGTGGATTGAATCATGTCCCCCACAAAAAAAAACATATTATGTTCAGTTAGAAACCACTAATCCAATGTGTGTGAACCCATTTGTAAATAGGACCTTTGAAGATGTTACTTCAGTAAGTTGTATTCTAACTGAGTCAAGCTGGATTTTGAATCAGATTACTGAACTCCTTTATAAGCAGATTGAAATTCAGACAGAGAGAGAAGCCCTGGGGAGGAGCTAGAAGCTAGACGTCAATGGAACCTGGAAGAGAAAGAAGACGATGTTGCTATGTACATTGCCATGTGATGGAAAAGTCATATAACCCCCAAAATTGCCAGTCAGCCAGAATATACTGACCCTGAGAGGAAGCAAGCCACCTAGTCTCTGAAACCATGAGGCAATAAATTCCTGTTGTTAATCCAACACATTGCATGGTATTTTTTTTTTAACAGCCAGGAAACTAAAACAAAGGGAAATCAGAAACTACTTAAGAATAAATGAAAAAAAAATACAACATACAGAAAGTTATGGGATGCAGCACAAGCAATGCTCAGAGGGAAATTTATAGCTATGAACACCTATGTTAAGAAAGAATAAGGACTCAAATAAATAACCTAACTATACATCTCAAGGAACTAGAAGGACAAGAGCAAAGTAAACGAAAAGTCAGCAGAAAGAATTTTGATTAGAACAGAGAAAAATGAAATAGGGAATAGAAAAACAATTGAGAGAATCAACAAAGCAAAAAGTTGGTTCTTCAAAAAAAATAAAATTGACAAACCTTTAGCTAGACTGACAATGAAAAGAAAAAAGATGCAATTATCTAAATACAGAAAGGAAAATGGTGATATCACTACTACTTAACAAAAAAGTATTTAAAAGACTACTATGAGCTTTGTGTGCAAAAAAATTAGATAATTCAGGAAAAAAGGAAAAATTTCTAGAAATACACCAATCACCTAATTTGATTTTTAAAAAAATAAAAAACTTCAAAAGCCTATAAAGAGTATTGGGATTTAATTAGTAATGAAAACCCTTTGAAAATTCAGGGACCAGATGATTTCACTAGTGAATTTTATGAAATATTTATAGAAGAATTAATACCAATCCTTCTCAAACTCTTCCAAAGAACTCCAAAA
>JAQZBX010114494.1:0-10015 GCA_029593785.1 Cabassous unicinctus
GGGGATTGAACCCAGGTTCCTCCATATGGGAGACAGATGCCCAACCATTTGAGCCACATTGCCCCCTGCATCTCTTCTTAAACTGCAATAGACAAGAAACTGTGGGATAGAAGCTGCCACAGTTCCACATGCAAACCTCCCAGGGCTGAGGTTCCCCCCACCCAGAGATGGCTCCCTTGTCTGTTTGCTCATTGTTTTTTTTTGCTCCTTGTCTGCTCATTGTCTGTCTTCTTTAGGAGATACTGGGAACCGAACCTGGGACGTCCCACGTGGGAGGCAGGCACTCAACTGCTTGAGCCACATCTGCTCCCTGCTTGTTTGTTTTTGTTCATTTTCTGCTTGTTTTTTGCTTGTTGTCTAGCCCATTGTTTTTACTCATTGTCTGCTTGTTGTTTTTGCTTGTTGTCTGCTCCTTGTCTGTTTGTCTTCTTTAGGAGGCACTGGGAACCAAACCCAGACCTTCCATGTGGAAGGTGGGTGCTCAACTGCTTGAGCCACATCTGCTCCCTGAGGTTTATTTAAGTGGATGCCCAGAGCAGGCATGATGCAAAGGGGGAATGAGCAGGACTTTCTTGGGAAGGCTGCACTCCGTTTGTCCAATATTGTCCCAGGCCTGATCTCACAAGCTTCACGTGGGGGAGCACAAAAATCCACAAACAAGGTAGCAAGAACACAGGAAGACGTTCTGTCCAAAGTGGACAATTTGTGACAGGGCTCAGGAAGGCTGCACAGGCTTTGTAGCTTTTCCAGAGTTTCCTAATGAGCCTGGCTTTGTGAGAGCCTTCCCCAGGCCAGCAGAGCCCTGCCACTCTGAGGCTTTCTTCTGCTGCAGGTCTGGCTGCCAGAGAACTTGTTATCAGGCATTGATTTTTTTTTTTTTTTGAGTTGGACTTGAATGAATTGGACTTGCTTTGCTTGGCTCTTTAAAAGGGTTGTTTTTCTTTGGGTAGCTGGAAGGTCTGCATGTTAATGCTGCCTTGAAATGACACATTTTGGGGCCACTCAGGATTCATAACTGTGGTGGTTTGAAGCTGTATGCACCCTCAGAAAAACAAGTTCTTAAATTAAATTCATTCCTGTGGGTACAAATCCCTTGTAAGTAGGACCTTTTGATGAGGTTACTTCAGTTAAAGTGTGGCCCAACTCAATCAGGATGAGTCTTAATCCTATTTCTGGAGTCCTGTATAAGAGAATGAAATCCACACAAAGAGAGACAGACAGGAAGCAAGAAGCTACATCAATGGAACCTGGACGAGAAGGGAGAGTCCAGTAGATGCTTTGCTGTATGGCAGAGGAGCCAAGGATGGCCGGCAGCCGGTCTTTGGAAAGAAAGCATTGCTTTGATGATGCCTTGATATGGATAATTTCCTGGCCTCAAAACCATGAGCAAATAAATCCCCATTGTTCTACCTGACCCATATCATGGTATTTGCTTTGAGTGGCCTAGGAAACTAAAACAATAACTATCATTAATTTCCTTCAGAGCACACAAGACATGTGGTCGAAAGAAAGATTTTAACAGCATCCTTAGGTTAAAGAGGTCAGGAAAGAAATTCACATCTCTGATTAAGGTTTTACCCCCATGGTGGGGATGTAGTAGGGAAATAGCGCACTTCTATCTACCAATCAATCAGCCAATCAATATCGACTAGGATCTTACCCTGTGCCCAGGAGGTTGCAAGGACCCACCTCCACATGGAGATGACTGTTGAGAGAAACTGGCTGCTAATTTAGCATATGGGGTTTGAGAGGTCTCGCAATGGCAACTCAGGATGAATTAGAAAATTAGAAGCCTGTTTTGTGGATACAGGTTTTTATTTTTTTTAATTCAAAGTTTTGAATTATATGTGAGAGATATGATTGGCTTGATTTTAATAGAGAATTAACCCAATGCCTTAAAACTTAGACCTCTATTTGAAAACCAGTTCTTGTCACACCCAAGATATTGCTCTTTATGTCATCATACTGCCCAGTGAGGTTTGTACCTGGGCACGGTGCGCAATACTCAACTTTATCGGCTTTTCAGTGGATGTATTCAGTGGATGAAGTAATCAGACTTCAGTTAGTTACAATGGAGCCTCAGGGTTTTCTAGTTTGAAATCCTGCAATGCTTGAATTTCCACCAGATGTCACCATTTGCCATTGTTTTACTCTCTCCAGTCTGGTTTTTAAAAAGTATCAGCAAAGTCCAGCCCTTCCTTCTCAGAGTGTCAACTGCCTCTGGGCACGAGGTGGAGGGGCTGGGTGTCTAGAAGGGGTAGCCAAGCTCTAGTCTTGACTCAGTGAGACCCTCCATTTCCTAAAATCCAAAAGCATTTGTTTATTTTTTTCTCTCCTTTATGATTTTATGTATTTTAAAAAGAGCCTGTTTCTGCTTGATAAGCCAAGGAGAGTTATACTCTGGCTGTTAGCCAAGACTGCATAGAAAAAAAGAGGAGATTTTAAAGTGAAAAAAGGACCCCACTAATGCTCCCAGGTTCAGCTGGGACTGTGACCGTCCTGAAGTATGGGACTTAGAGGAGAAGGCAGAAATAGCCCTGAACCCTGAGTCTCCCTCCTTTTCAGACTTCATATGTCCCAAATTACATTACCAGAGGCTCATTTCTGTGGATCTGAGTGTACCTTGTAGGTTTTCTGAGTAGGAGCAAGATATTAATTCATTTACATCTAAGTGTAAATGAATTTGTACTCTATTGTTTTCCTAATGGGAGAAACCAGGCTCAAATGAGAGCCTGAGATATGCCTGGGGAAGTTGGGGCAAGGGTCTAAAACCAGGCGTGGGTGAGAGGCAAACTTCTCTTACTTGCCAGTTTTGTTGCTGGATTTTTCTCTAGGTTCTTGGCTAAGCTACAAGAAATGAATTTCGAGAGCAAGCCAGGTTAGTTAGGCCAGTAATTTATTAAGGAATGGTGAGAAGAGAAATGGCAGCATGGGTTCCAGGTAGAGAGGAAGGGGCTGAAAAGTTATAAAGAGGGCCGATTTACAGGCTACAATTCCCCATTACAGATTATAAATCCCCAGGTTTACTTGTGTATTGATCCAGGTAGGGGGTGAAGAAGGCCAGAACAAGGGGCAGAAGGCAAGAACAGGGCATAGTAAGCAAGAAAAAGGCAAGAGAGAGAGAGAGAGAGCGCGCCCCGGTTTGGCCTTTGCACTTGCCTTTTGAACCATTAATTATTCAGTCCCTTTGCTAATGATGGGGAGGAGTCCCAGCTGCTTGCTGTTTTTATTGATTATTCCACCCATCAGTCCCCTGGGAGGGCCCAATGATAAGGCTCCTGGAGAATATCTGGCTTCTGGAGGAAATCTCGTTCAATGGGGGAACCTCACAAGGGTCTTTTAGCAGTCATCTTGGGGGTACCGAAGGACACATGTTTAATGGTGGCGGTTTTTCTGCTTGGTTCCAGATCCGTCTATTGATTCTCTAACTAGCCTGCTTTAGTTTGGTTCAGGCTAATGGACCTGGTGCCCTAAGGACCGTCCTTTGCTTCCTACCCCTCCTCTGTTCATCTCTGCCTGCTGCCTATGTCAAGCGTGGTCAAGCACACACAGGGGCCAATGACCGTGGTGAACAAGCCTGAGCTCCCGCAGGGGCCATCCAGTGATGGGCAATGACTAGATTTCCTCTCCCAAACCATAGCTCCTGGAAAGGAATGTTCAGAGACCTTTAATAATGCTAGTAAGTTACTAAAATTAGTCCATTTGTGGGTGATGGAAAAGTGTTGGTAATGGATAATGGTGAAGGAGGCACAACTTGGTGAATGTAATTAAAACCACTGAATTGTATATTTGAAAGTGGGTTGTGGTGGTTTGGAACTGTATGTACCCCAGAAAATTACATTCTTAAAGCTAATCCTTTCTTGTGGTGTGAACCCACTGTAAGTAGGACAATTGGATGAGGCTACTTCAGCTAAGGTGTGGTCCAGAGTGGGTCTTAATCCTATTACTGGTGTCCTTTATAAATGGAATGAATACGGTGGGGGGTGGTGGTGGGGGGGAGAGAGTGAGAGAGAGAGAAAGCCATGGAAGCAAGAAGCTGAAAGCAATGAAACCCAGAAGAGAAGGGAGCGTCCAGCAGATGCTGCCAAGTGCCTTACCATGTGACAGAGGAGCCAAGGATGGTCAGCAGCTGGTCTTTGGAAAGAAAGTATTGCCTTGATGATGTCTTGATTTGGACATTCTCATAGCCTCAGACTGTAAGCTAATAAATCCCCATTGTTTAAAGCCAATCCATTTCATGGTATCTGCTTTGAGCAGCCTAATAAACTAAAGCATGGATCAAATGGGATATTTTAGGTTGTATATATGTTATCAGAATAAAACATTGGAAAAAAATCCGTAGAACTATACAACACAATGAGTGAACCTAATGTAAATTATAGACTATAGTTAATAGTATAATTATAATAATACTGTTTCATCAATTGTAACAAAGGTATCACACTAAAGCAAAATGTTAATAATAGGGAAAACTATGTGTGTGAGGGAGGATATATGGGAACTCTGTGCTTTCTGTATGGTTTTTCTGTAAACCCAGAACTGCTCTAAATTAAAAAAAAAAAAACCAAAGAAATAGTCAGTTTGCAGCTCTCTTAGTTTGCCAAAGGACTGCTGATGCCAGAAATAGGTTGGCTTTTATAATGGGAGTTTTATTAGGGTAAAAGCTTACAGTCTCTAGGCTGTGAAATGTCCAAATCACAGCACCATCAGAGATGCTTTCTCACCAAGTCAGCTACTGATGATCCTGGTTTCTTGCCAGATGGTAAAGCAAGATGTGATCAATCTCGGCCAAGATCCCTGCTTTACCCTCCAGATTTGCCCAGAGCTGCTACATGGGCCCAGCTTCTTGGGGGCTTCATGCTTCAGCTTTGTCTGCTAGTGGTCCTTGAGTCCTTTCTCACACATGACTGGGTCAAAATGGCAGTTCTCTTTTCTAGGTGTCTCTTCCTCTGTGCCTGTATTTAAATAAGACCCAGCAAGAGGATGGAGACCCAACCTGTGTCACACTTCACTGACATAGTCCAATCAAAAGTGATCTAACCAAGTGATCTAATCAAGGTCCCTTAACCCGATCTAATGCAATCAAGGAGTCTCACCCCACAAGAATGAATTAGTTAAAAAACGTAATCCCTTTTTGGGATTCACCAAATTCAAACTGTCACAGCAGCTATTCTTAAGAAAAGGCAAAATCAGAAAAAAGGAAATAGTGCATTGTATTTGCTCATCATAATGCCTGCTTTTTGCTCCAACAAACTTGTTCTGCAGCAAAATTGTCTATAAGCATTATGTCCTTGTTGGATGGTATTTTCTTAGCTCACTTTTCACCTGAAAATTTCTAAAGTATCTCCTGCCTTTTGGGCAAATGGTGACAGTGGAAAGTCTTAAATAAACTTAAATAAACTGGGCTAAATCCAACTTGCAAAAGTGGAGAGAGAGGATTTACTATAATATTGGAAAATGTGATGTGAAATTGGTAATATCAAATGTTTTGATCTTTTCTTTCTAGTAATGTTTGATTCATTTCATTGGGTCATATTTTGCACAACTATTTTTACATAAATTCATACAACCTTTATTGATAGATCAATCTGGCATGACCCAAGAGGCCACAGAAGTTCTCATATAAACTTCACAACTCTCCCATGTTCCCTGGGGGCTCTGATGGCTCTAGAGATTAGTTGATGGGGGACCCATCCATAGATGATTTGCCAAATGGGGTGGTGGGAATAGGTGATAGGCAGAGGAGCTGAATGGATTTATCTCTGAGATGTGATTTTAAAGCTTGAGTGTGATAAATATAAATATGGCAGATCTCATACGTCCAAATCAGGGCTGTTGCTTTCAAGTGCCATGGTTCTTTGGGAGACCGCTAATCTGCTTCAAAGTTGCAGTTGCTCAAAACGTGTGTTAGACAACATCTTTAACATGGTCTCATAACCTACAGAATGGCCATGGCTGATTAACCCAGGGGTAGTGTCTTGGTTTGCCTGGCTGCTATGACAAATACCACACAGTGGTTGGCTCACACAATAGGAATTTACTGACTCACAGTTTCAGAGGCCAGAAGTCCAAATGTTGGCAAGGCCATGCTTTCTCCCTGAAGGTTTTGCCATTCTGGGGCTGGCTGCTGGCAGTTGTTGGGGCTCCTTGGTTTTCCCATCATATGGTGATATCCTCTCCTTTCTCTTCCAGTTCCTGCTCACTTCCAGCTTCTAACTCCTCCCTGTGCTTTCTCTCTGTAAAGCCTCCAGTATTAGGATTAAGATGCATCCTGCATCTGTTGGCCACTTGTGAATTAAAAATAACATCTTCAACCCACCAGGATGAGGATGAAGATTAAGAATAAGAACATGTCTCAATTGTGTGGAGCGAGTGTAGCTTAGTGGTTGAGCCCATGCTTTGCATGTATGAGGTCCCAGGTTCAATCCCCGGTACCTCCTGGAAAAAAAAAAAGAGAACATGTCTGTCTAAATTGGGGTACATAATTTAATCTACCACCAGACACCAGACTTCCCCTGGGAATCTGAAATGAGAACATGGAGGCGCAGGGATTGAAAGCTGTTTTTTGGTGCTGGGTCTTGTTTCTAGTATCTCCCTATAGCAGTCCAAAGACTTCTGGGCTCAGATTCCTGAACTGCCAGGCTCCTTCTTTCCCCACTGTTTCATCCTTAGTCATATACAATTTGAATAGGCAGTGACAAAATTGTGTTAAGACTATGATTTATAATAGTTTAGTTCATTTTCAGTCTTACTTTGAATAAAATCCTCAGAACGGTCTTGAAAATCCTTACAATTTTTAGCAGTGAGAATTCAAAATTCTTCAATAGCTATTCTTATGGAAAATCATACGTGGTTACATCATTGATGTCAAAATGAATTACTTATGTAGTTCATGAATTGGGTTTCATTGTTGAATATTTGAACATATTTCTATGTGGCTTAAACTATTAGTCTTTCAACATACTTGACTTTATTTTAAAATGCATTTTTCAGTCATTTAAAATGCAGTTGCAATAAAACCATTATGTCGAAGTTTCTAAAGTAAACTCTCAAATGACAGAGGCCTGATTTAAATTGCTTTTACCCGCAGAATGGAAATAAATGGTTCATATAGGATTCACATTTGCTTTAAACCTATAACAAGTTTACTTCTAAGGTTCCCAGTGAAGTCCATCTACATCTTGACTTTGTAAGAATGCAAAACTTTAATGTATATTTTCTAAGACATTTGCAGTGATTTTATGGCTTTGTAAAGGCTGGCTTGGATTTGGGTAGTGGAACCAAAATGATGTTATGAGACTTTTTGACTGACTTAGATAATTTGCTCCTAGCCAGGAATTTAAAATCTGAGAGGTATATAGCTATAAAAAAATAAAAGAGTATGATGAAGTTAACCAAGATTTTTACAGTATGTATTTTAGATGTTTTAAAGATTCTTCCAAAAGGTCAAGGTGAATTGTGCTTTCCAATGAATGTTTGCTAGGAAGCATACTCCAGCAGTTTCCATGGTGGTATATAAATAGGGTATGGAAAATTGTTTATTTACTTATTTATTTCATTTTAAAGGGTGAATTCTAGGCTTTCATCTTTGAGATTTCAAAGAACCTTTTTTTTATGTGAATTTTCAAACATAATAAGAGAATAGGGTGAAACACTTTTGAACTCTCCTTTCCATCACCCAACTTGGACAATTATTAACATAGGGCCAATTTTGCTTCACCTCTTAGTTTCCTACTTTCCTATTCCCTGGATTATTTTAAAGCAATTCCAATCCATTCGATTTCTTCTGAAAAGACTTCTGCATGCCTCTCTAAGAGATTTCTTTTCTTTTTTTTTTTTAAAGCATAACCACAGTCCCGTTTGAAATAGCTAATTTTTGACATTCAAGGAGGCATTACACATTGTTCTCAGGCCTCATCTGCCTACAGGATAAAAAAAAAAAGCGGGGGTGGGGTGGGGCTACATTACCAGTAACAAAGAGTATCTTTTGGACTTGCCCCAACTGTTCACTGTAGGCCCTCCATCTTCCTTCCCTGGGGTCTCCTTAGTTACTTCTAGAAGTCTCCAGGGTGTCTCCACGTGTTTGTAGGCCAGTTTTCTCAGCTTTTGCAGGGCGCCTCCCATCTTACTCTCCCCTGCTTCTCTTTCTTAGGCACCATCCTCTCTGGCAACGTGTGACTGTCAATGTTGAATTTTACCTGAACCCTGTTTTCCCTGAAACCAGTATAGGTTAAGAAATCACCCATCCATGAGGCTACTGTCCAAGATGGCCGTAACTCCTCCTTAGCTTGGTGAAACTTTAGTCCGGATTCTCCTTGTCTCCAGGCCCCTGACCTCCCTCACCTTGGCCTGACAGAATCCTGACAGAACCTGCTCCACCAGGCCTTGACGGTAAAGCCAGGAGATAACATCAGGTAATGGCCACACCCCATTGCTTGACGGGCCCCCTCTAGTAATCTTCCCTTGGCGGTTCTTAAAACTCTGCCGCCTTCTGCTTCAGCAGAGTAGAACTTCCCTTCCCCCCATCACAATAGTCTTCTGGTCTCTCTCACACTAGCCTTCTGTTCTCTCTTCTGTATTGTATATAACTTTAAATAAAGTCCTCCTTGCCTGTTTCAAGTTGTCTGGTAAGATTTCATCATTGACACAATAGATGATATTTTGTCATATCACTGCCCCGTGGGCAGGGACAGCCCAGCTGGGGCTCTGTCCTCCTTTGCCCTCCGGCCTCTGGAGCTGGAGGTGAAGTTTGCCTTCTCGCAGGCCCTCCCCTGTGATAGATCTCTTTGCTGAAGGAGGAAGGGATCTGTATTAGTCAGCCAAAGGGGTGCTGATGCAAAATACCAGAAACCTGTTGGCTTTTTTTTTTTTTTTAAAGATTTATTTATTTTATTTTATTTATCCCCCCCTTGCTGCTTGTGCTGCTGTGTCCATTCGCTGCGTGTCTTCTCTGTGTCTGCTTATCTCCCCCTTGCTGTGAGGTCCTGCCGCATCAGCCCACGGCACCGCGCGAGCCGGCCTGCCCTCACAAGGAGGCGCCGGGAAGCAAACCCGGGGCCTCTCATATGGTAAACGGGTGCTCTATCCATTGCGCCACACCCGCTTCCTGCGGCCACCGCACCGCTCAGGTCGGCATGCCCTCACAAGGAGGCCTCGGGACGCGAACCCGGGCCTCCCATATGGTAAACGGGGGTTCTATCCACTGAGCCACACCCGCTTCCCCTTGTTGGCTTTTATAAAGGGTATTTATTTGGGGTAGAAGCTTACAGTTATCAGGCCATAAAGCATAAGTTATTTCCCTCACCAAAATCTGTTGCCACATGTTGAAGCAAGATGGCTGCCGATGTCTGCAAGGGTTCAGGCTCCCTGGGTTCCTTTCTTCTCAGGGCTCATTTCTCTTCAGGCTCAGCTCCTCTGCTCTCTCCACAAGGCCAGTTGTAGACTATCAGGCAAACGGCTCATCTCTTTCTCCTGGGCCTCTGCTGTGTCCAATTGAGCCTTCTCTCCTTATTCACATATCTGCTTCTCTGTTTACTTCCCAGGCTCCAGGATCAAAACGCCAAACTCCTTTCTCTGCTGTGCGGTTTCTCTGTGAGTCCCTGCCCACCAAGGGGGTGAGAAGTCAACGTCCTACTGGCCCAATCAAAGCCTCAATCATTATTTAATCATTATTTAATCATGAAACCTCTGAATCCAATATAATCTAATATGCCCAGAGGGAACAAACCAGTTTACAAACATAATCCAGTATTTATTTGTGGAATTCCCAACCAATATCAAACTGCTACAGGATCCTTTCTGCTTCCTGGGTCCCACAGCTGGCCCTCCCCCATCACATTCAAGAATAGCATTGCCAGGTACCCTGCATTTTATTTATATTTCTTTCTTTTCTGAGTTACAGATTGGTCTCCAAATTCCCACCTCCAGGCTGTGTCTTTCCGGAAGCCTCTGCTCATCTGACAGCTGACCATTTGTATTTAAAAAAAAAAAAATTTTTTTTTTAGATTTGTAGTTT
>JAQZBX010114495.1:0-10014 GCA_029593785.1 Cabassous unicinctus
AAAAAAAAAAAAGAAGTCAATGTCACGCATCATGGATGTATTGGGCAAGATCTGGCACACAGCAGCTTCCTGCCCCATCGCTGCCTCCCTCTTTCTCCTCCAGAGTATCATTTTGGAAGAGAGCATGAGATAAGGGAGTGAGCACTGGACTACAAGCAAGCCGAATCAGAGTCCTGGATGAGCCATTGACTAGCTGTGATTGCTTAGGCAAGGGATAGTGCTGTATCATCTGGACCTTCAGTCTCTTCCTCTGTCATATCTGTAATGTCAAGAATGAGCCCCCTGCCCAGCCTTTGTCCAGGGTTTGGGACAGACTTGATTGCTACAATGACTAGGAGGGAAATTTGGCAATCTCCACAAAATCAAATGCACATGTTCTGTGACCCAGCAACGTCATTCAAGGGGGCATCTCCCACTTGAGTAGATGGACACACATACAAGGTGATCCTCTGCAGCATCCCCTTAACAGCCCAAGATGGGGAACAGTTTAAATATTCATCAATAGGAGACAGCAAAACAATGATTGCATTTCCATACACTGTGGTATTATGCAGCCCTGAGAAACAATGCAGCAGAGCTACATGTACTGATATACCATGTCCCATTTGGAATGAGGCACCTAAACATTGAGAGGGGTTCTCCAGTCACCAGTGGACCTCTGGGTCCCAGTGTGAGGCCTTCTGCACCTTTGGGAAACAGACAAGAAGGAGAACTGCTGGCTCCCCACTCAAGGTTTCAGTTCAAAGAGCTTTTAATCAGCACCTACTATGTACCTGGGTCCTAGATGGGAAAAGTGTTGAGTGTCAGGGCAGCAAGAATTCTGGCCTGGAATTGGATCTGCATTTGGTTCCCAATTCCATTAGTTCTATTCCATGGGACTGTGGTCAAGGCCTGTGTTGTCTCCCGGCCTCAGGCCCCCCATCTCTAAGTGGGGCCTGGGCTGGTGGTGTCTGAAGGTCCTTCATGTGCTGATGTTCCAGGACGTAGGAGGTAGAAGGGGATCCTGAGCCTCTGGCAGAAAACCCCAAAGGAGCATCTTCTTTGCTGCCTCAACTGGGGAAACCTAAGTCTCCCACACGGGGGGTCCCTTCCCTGGGTGAGGGACACTGAGAAGACCCAGCTCTGCTGGGAGCCTCCAGTGACTGAGTGGCTGAGTCTGTCCCTGATCCCACAAGGGAATTCCTGACAGACCCACAGAAAAGCCAAGTCTCTTGGCACCTCCTCTAACCAAACTTAAACAGGTAATCTTCATCTCTAGGAATTTCTCCTCAGTGTGATGTTTCTGAAGATTAAATCAAGAAGCATGCGTCCTCCCCAACCCTGGCCTGGACTTTCTCCTCACTGCAAGGGAAGAGAACAGAAGCTTCCAGGGAGAAGAGCTTTGTGCTGCTGTGTTCATTCCTGATGCCACAGCATCAAGAGCAGAGCCTGGCACCCGGGAGGCTCCCTGAAAACATTTGCAGAATAAAGAGAAGACCCCACAATGCAAGGGGGACCTCTCTGAGATGAGTTTAGGCCGTGTGACAGGGAAATCACTTAGCCTTTATCTCCCTCGTCTGTATAATCAAAGGGTAGGACCAGATTGGAAAAAGCAGGGCTTTGGGGCCAGGCATCCTAGGGTTCCAGGCCTTTCTCCACTTTTTATCAGCTATGGGTTCTTGAACAAACAACCTGACCTCTCTGGGCCTCACTTCCCTGGTCTGTAAAAGGGGGTGAAGGAGACTGTGGATATAAGCACCCACCTCCGTACCTGATGGTGAGTTGTTGCTAAGGAGGGTTTTATTACTGATCTGCTGTCACACACCAGGGGACGAAGGAGCCCATGACGTACTCACCACTCACAGACACCCGGGTGCCAGGACCAGACTTATACTCAGTGTCTGGGGTCCGTTTCCTGAACTTCACACAGTAGTAGGTGCCGGTGTCAGAGGGGGTGATGTTCCTGATGTGGATGCAAAATTCCATGGTGCTGCCCCTTATGGGGTCTGTAACATTTGTTACTCGGAGGAAATGGCCTCCTCTGAAATTGTAAATTAATTCCTGGCCTGGCCCATCCCCCCTGAACCACTTCATGGTCCCTGACAGGTGAAGAGAGGACAGAATGCAGTGCAGAGTGACCGTCTCTCCAGCTTTGACCCACACTGACTCTCAGGCTGCATCACCTGCAGCTCCTCCTCCTGCCCTGCCACTCCTGGAGGGAAACAGAGCAGTTATTTGTCCTGCCTGGTCTGTTATGTTTTCTCCAGTGTTTACCAACAACTCTCATTTGCTGAGTGCAGACCATGAACCGGGCCTTGTGCTCAGCACACTACAGGTATTATCTCATTCAATTCTCACAACAAGGAAACTGAGGCACAGAGAGCCTCAGAGTCATGGCAGAGTACAGGTCAGAACTCAGTCTGTGTGGAGGGCCTGAGCCTGCTCTGGAAGAGCCATGTCTGAGCTGGGCCTGGAATTCACTTCTGAATTTCCCAGGAAGCAGGGATTCTGCTGAAGAATATCTGTTGGCCTGACCCATTCTCCGTTTGCATGTGATGGGCCACAGGGGTGCTGAGGGGACACGATGCAGAGCAGAGTGACCACCTGTGCAGCTGTGACCCACACTGATCTCTAAGACTGAGTCACCTGCAGTTCCCTCCCCGCCCCTCCTGGAGGGAAGCCCACAGTGGGTGCCCACAGCCCCTTCTCTGCACTAGGCAAGGCTGAGGAACCTGGAGGCACTGCCCTGTGCAGACTCCTTCACCCTTGTCCTTTGACTTGGGAGTTGGTGGAGCATGAAGCAGGGGCCAGGAGCAATCAAGCTCTGTCCTTCTTTTTCTCCAGATATTACCCAGAAAAGTACACTCCTTCCCTGCAGCCCACTGAGGCCTGGATTGGGGCTCACTCCAGCTATTTAGCTCACAGCCTGGTTTTCCAAGCTCCCAATGTGTGATGGTTAGGCTAATGTGTCAACTCGGCCAGGTAGTTGTGTCCAGGTGTTTGGTCCAGCAAGCACTGGGCTAATTGTAATACAAGAGCATTTATGGACTTCGATCACCAGTGAATTTACTGCGTGGATGGCTGATTACATCTGCATCAAACAGGGAGATTGTGTCATCAATGGGTAACGCTTTTATCCAATCAGTTGAATGCCTTAAAAAGGGAAGTGATTTCAACATTCAGAGAGAATTTCCCAGCTCATCGTCGGACAGGCAACTTCTCCCAGAAACTCATCAAGGACCTTTCATCGGACTTTCATCGGAGTCCCTGGTTTGCAGCCTGCTGCGGAACCTGGATTTGTGCATCCCCACGGTCGCGTGAGAGACTCTTTTAAAATCTCATATTATTGACAGATATCTCCTGTTGATTCTGTTTCCTGAGAGAACCCTGACTAACACACAATGCATCTGTGAACTAGTCGATGGCCTGCTCACAAATTGCTTTTCTGCTTAGCTCAGCCAATCAGCTGTGTTTCCCACAGGCACAGCTTCTCATCTACTCTTGTCGTTGATGTATTAAAGTACCACTTCCCAGGTCAAAAGTCAGTCTTGTACATACTCTTTTCATTGACAATTCAATTTAGGAATTTATGCTCAGGTGATTATGGAACAAGCGTGCAAAGCTCTAAGCACAAGAATAATCACAACAGTGGTGATTGTAGTAGAAAAAATTGTAATCAAGCATTAATTATTAGAAATTTTCACAAAATATTTCTGGGTATATACTCTCTGGCCACATAGCATTGGCACTTCTTGAACATTTGCTTTGGGCTGGGCCCTGTGACTAGTTTAGTTCAATGAGTTAGAAGCAGAAGTGATAGCTGTATCTTCCGAGCTATGCATTTACCTGCAGGTGTGGGAATCTCTGCAGATCAACTTTCCTCTTCCACAGAGATCTGCAAGGTTCAAAGTGGGGACTTCTCCATCCACCTAATTTCTTGAGTGACAGTGATGTATAAAATTCCCAAGGCACAGTGAATACGTAACTTAAATACAATGGTATTGCTTCAAGCCCTTGACTGCCCCCTCCCCCATAGCATAATGGCATAATATTAGTTTCCTACTGCTGGTGTAACAAATTCCCACAAATTTAATGACTTTATAGGACAGAAATTCATTTTCTTTCAGTTCTGGAGGTCAATAGTTTGAAATAGGTCTTAAAGGGCTAAAATCAAGGGCTCGTCAGAAGCATGTTCATTCTGGAAGCTCTCGGGGAGAATCGGTCCCTTGCCTAGTCCACCTTCTAAAGGCTGCTGCACTACTTGGCTCTTTTCTTGTTTTTTTTTGAGGTACCAGGGGCTGGGGATTGAACCCAGGACCTCGTATGTGGGAAGCTGATGCCCAAACACTGAGCCACATTGGCTTCCTCGAGTTAGTTTTCCGTGTTTTGCTTGTTGTTTGTTTTAGTTTTTTCAGGAGGCCCCAGTAACTGAACCTGGGATTTTCCATGTGGGAGGCAGACGCTCAACCGCTTGAGCCACATCCACTCCCACTAGTTGGCTCTTGGCCCCCTTTAAGCAGTGACCTTGCTATGACCTCTTGTTCTGTTGTCTCATCTCCTTCTTTAACTCTGGTCCTCTTGTCTCCCCTTTATAAGGACTCTTATGAATATAGAGCGTCCACCCTGATGATCCAGTAAAATCTCCTCATATCAAGGTTGTTAATTTAATCTTCTCTGCAAAGTCTCTTTTGCCATATGAGGTGACACATTCACACATTCCTGAGATTAGGATGTGGACCTCTTTGGGAGTCATCATTCTGTCTACCACATCTCACTCCTGACCAATACTGAAGCATACCTAGAAGTGTGGCGTCATCATAACCAAAGCTGAAGCTTGTGCATGGTCTTACAGGCTGAGTGGCAAGGAAACCTACTGGAATCTGGAAGGAGGGCAATTTGGGTTGTCCTGGTGGAACTGTTGGTAAACATGTCACCTTTAATAACATGTTAGGCAGAAAATGTACCTACTCTACTTGTAGCACTAGGGGAAAATATTGGAAAACACAATTTTAGTAGTGGTTTTGGTTACTGCAGTCTGCATTCGACAACCCACTTCAAATAAATGGAAATATTCAGAAAACAATTGACAGGTTTGCAAGCAGGATTAAACGGATCTGAGAAATCTAGAATTTCTGGTGAAAAAGGCAAATGAGGGGACAAAATGACTCCAGGAAAGAGGTAAAATGCAGGGCTCCAAAGCCTGTAGACATGAAGAATCTGCTTCTGAACAGAGAGAGAGAATTCTGGGGGCAAGCAAGCAAGCAAAGAAACAGCAGACTTCAGACATGCGCTTTGACAAGAATCACGGCTGGTTGGTCATGGCCATATGGCTGTGTTTGACCAATGATTTATGAGTTGAAGGGACATGGGTCACTTTTGTGCCAAATATTTAATTTTCTGCTTCTATTTCACAGCCTCAGTGACTAGAGAGTTTTGTTGTTATTTTTTTGGAGAAACAGAGAAATACAAAAACTCTTACTTGAAGTTTCCCAACAAACAGGCCTGGGTTCTGGCTACATGGATGCAAATCAGAGGAGCATGCTATGGTAGTACCACAAATAAACCCTGTGTTTCCTTTTCTATTTCTCAGCAATGCCACAGGGAGAGAATTTGTGGTTCCCCTTTACAGAGTGTTTTCTGGTAAAAACCAACAACTTACCACTATTTGTAACCCCACTTGCGTCCTATGGGTGACACATCTTGTTTCAGGGCAGGTTCTTTGATGTGCTGAGAATAGGGATGGGTTTAGCATTTTAAGTTTGGAGAAGAAGCTGAATTGTATCTTTCATCACGTTCATTCCTTCCCACCCCTATCCTATACGGAAGAGATAACACCAATATAGCAATTCATGGAAATTCTTCTTTGAGAAAAAAATAGTTTTACCAAGAGATAAGTTTGCTTCTCTTAAGAATTGGGGAGAGGATAAGAGGTAAGATCAGAGAAGTAGAAAAGGAAAGAGGGTAACAGGGAGAGGGGGAAACTAAATATCTTTTCAATGTGCATTTTGCATGGATTGAAAATGGTTTAAAGTGAACAGTAGGGAAAACCTTTTTAAAAAATCCCCTGTGTGTGTATATGTGCATACACTACTCACACCCACTCATACACATACATACAGACAGACATATAAATATATATAATATTTATGCTAATGTTTATCTTAAATGTATTTACAAGTATAGTCTAGCCTGCTAAGATCCAAGTTTGCTTTGAGTTTTAAATGAAATTGAGATACATGGTAAATGCTCCATAGAAGAGGTAGCAGATAGAAAGCATTCAACTCACCATGAATAAAAGTTTGAGAGGACACACACCAGAATTTTAACTCTGGCTATCTGACTGGAGTGATGGATGATGATTTTTCATCTTTTTGCTTCTCTCCATTTTTAATTTTTATGCAATGAGCTTCCGCTGAGAACCAAGGAGTGTAAAATGGTTCATTGAGCTGTGGGGCTGGTTGGCCTGGATTTGAATCCTGGCTGTTCATTCACTTAGGTAGGTGACATGGGGCAAGTGACATTTCCTTGGTTTCCCCCTCTGTAAATTGGAGATAATGGTAATAGCGCTCATACAGAGATGTTGTGTGGATTGCACCAGTTAATAGGCACTAAGTGGTATGAACTGTCCCTGCCTAATGGGGGGGTGGCTGTGGCTCAATAGTGAAATCTCATTGTTGGTATTGGGTACAGTGTGTGTGTAATGAGAATAATTTTTAAAGTCCCTATGGCAACACGGCAGACCAGGGTGGGGAGCTGGGAGTGATGTGCCCAGCCCTGGGACTGTAGGGTGGGCTCTATGCCCAGGAGAAAAGAAACGGACTGCAGGGGACTCTGTGAGCAGGGACTCTCCCAGGCCGCCCTGAGAATGGCCCCAATGGCAGCCTGACTTGATTAAGAGGGAGAATAAAATTTCCACATGAAAGTCTTGGAACCCAGTGAGGTTGTGGGAACCCATGAAACAGCAAACTGAAGAGCAAGAGGCTGCTGAGGATGGGCTTTGGTACTCTGAGATCACAGACAGAAGGAGAAGCAGGCCCAGCCACAGCCTGGGAGGGACAGAGGCTGGACTTCCCCAGAGAAGCACGGCATCTAGGCCCAGCTCCAGCAGGCACCATTTCGGGTATCAGGCTTGGAGCCTCAGCACCTGCATGTGTCTCTGAGCTCACTCTGTGTAGCCTTGTACAGGCTGCTTCAGCTCTCTGAGCCTCAAAATTGCAAGAGTTTCAATAACGATCTCTCCGAAAACGGTTCTGTTGACTAAAATTATTATAAAAGTGAAAATTATTATTATGGCGATGGTGGTGGTTTGAAGCATCTTGTGAGAGGCCTCCTCTGATAACCAACTGCAGGTGATGGATCCAGAGAGAAAATGTTCAGATCCCTGAGTTCATCTCTCAGATATGCCCAGTCCTCAAGCTTCCCTTGTAGCCCTGGATGGGGCATCAATATTACCTGGAGCCCTGAAGTCTGGGAGCAGGGGGAGGCCGAGGGGCAGGAAGGAGGGGGGCTGTACCCTTGACAAGTCTCACCTGTGAGCACCAGTAGCAGAGTCAACAGCAGGGAAGGCTGAGGAAGGTGAGGCCAGGAGGAGCAAATGGGCATCCTGGAGGCCTGTGGAGCTTGCTCTGTCCCAGTGCCTGTGCTGGGGAGGCCTGGGACCCTGCGCCCAGAGAGGAGAGAAACCCCACCTCCCATGACAGAGGAGGAAGTGTCTATGATGGGAAGGAGGGGCCATGAGATAGTAATCTGCTTCCACATCTGGATAGTTCCTGCTTTATATTGTGAAATAGAAACCAGACAGATGATGGGCTAAAGTTGAGGAGTTCCTCCTGCTAGTTTTCAGAGAGGCTTAGACAGGCCCAGCAGAAAGGATGTTCCCTCCTGCCTTGGGGCCTGTGCTCTCCCCACTTGGCCCCTCACTCCATCTTGAGGTCTTCCTTGTAAGCCCCATGTGAGAGCCCCACACTATGAGGAATTCTGGGTTGCTCCTGGCTTGTGGCCTTGTTTTGTGCCAGCCTCAACCCAGAGCTTCTCAGCAGGGGAAAATGTAGGGTTTTCCAGGAGTTGGTCACCAAATCTGCCCCAATTCTGACACTTTATTTGTATAGGTGTTAAAACTTAGCCTAAATATTCAGTTTAATCTGGACCTCAGAATTTGCATATCACTATTCCCAGCAAAATGATTAATTTCCTGACTCCTTCCAGAAGAGGAAGTTGATTTAGATGAACAAGTGTTGCTCTGCGGGGTGAAGTGAGAATTATAAGATGTGAAGAGGGGACAGCCATAGGGAGGGGGGAGAAATGGGTCAGATGCCTGGGGAGGGAAGTCACATCCATTTCAATGCCTTTTCTTCTGAATGGAGAGCAGATGTTACCTGGGGAAAGAGGAAGGATGACTGCGCAGACCTCAGGGCATGCTCAGGAATTGTGGAAATAACTGGCACAGTTTTGCCATCTCCACATTGAGGATAAAAAGTCTTCCCTTGAGGTGTTTTATGGAGATTAAGGAGATAATGAATGTAGTAGCATGCTGGATACCCAGGAGGTAATTAAGATTCCTGGTACCAAATGAATTGAAGGAATTAAAAAATTGCTTTTGAATGAATCCCTACTGCTTGCTGTAAGTTGCTCAACGGAACCGTTTTCCAAGCTTCCTGGACCTCCTGACCAAATTTGTGTGGTATCCCTGGACTGCCTCTGCCGCTCCAAGGAAAATTGTTCCCTCTGGGATTCTCTGGATTCTGCCCCTTGTTATTCCATGGGTGGTGACAGCAGCTCTTCCTGAAGTTCTTGGTTATTTCATGATTCACACTTCACAGTATAGTCTGGATACATTGGTGGGTTCCTGGAGGGATATACCGTTAGTGACGTGCACAGGCTGTGCTCTGCCCCTTGCCTGTGCATCCCCGGGGTGTGGCGGGGCAGAGGGCGGAAGGGGAGGACGCATCATCCCTGGCCTTGTCAGAACCACCTTGAGACCTGAATCCTGACCCTGAAACTTCCGCTCACCATTTCCCTGTCTGGCTATAATCCTTTTTGTCTGGGTTTTGGTCTTAGAGAATCCCTGATTCCTCAATTCCTGTCACTAGCAGAATCAGAAATATCCATGTTTTATTTTCTCCTACAATTCACAACTGTGTGACTTTCAGAAAGACACTTGACTTCTCTAAGCTTCAGTTTATCTGCAAATGTAGGTTGTAGAATGCACCTTATAGAGCTATGGCAGGAATATCATAAAGTAATCCATGTAAAATGCTTAACTCATAATTAATTAGAACCTATATATTGTGGCTATAATTTTTCTTTATGTACAGGAAGAGGTCACTAATGCATCCCTAACACAGTTGTACTTTAGAAACTCCACCTTGTTAGGTGGCTATCCAGTGGTTCCAGCATGATTTGTTGAAAAGATGCTTCTTTACCCCATTAAATCGTCTTGGCTATTTGATCATAGTCACATGGATTTATTTCTGGACTCCCAATTCTATTCCATTTTTTGGAATGTCTTTCTTTATGCCAGTGCCACATAGTTTTGAAATCAGTATGTGTGACTCCTCCAATTTTGTTCTTTTTAAAGATTGTCTTGGCTATTTCTGTCCCTTATATTTCCATATGAATCTTTTTTTTAAAAAATTCCCATTTACTGTGTTCCACTAGTTTTTATTTTTATTTTTGGAGGTACTCGGATTGAACTCAGGACCTCGTACATGGGAAGCAGGTGCTCAACCCCTGAGCTACACCTGCTCCCCTCTATATGAAATTTAGCATCAGCTTGTCAATATCTATAACAAAGGCTGCTGAGGTTTTGTTAGGAATTATGTTTTATCTGTAGAGTATTGCAATCTTATCAATATTAAGCCTAAGAATTCATGAAAACAGAAATGCTTTTCATTTATTTAGGAGTTCTTTAATTTCTTTTAACATTGTTTTTAGTTTTCAGAATACAAATCTTGCATTTATATTGTTAAATTTATTTCTAAGTATTAAAGTATATTCTATTTGATGCTATTATAAATGGAACTGTTTTCTTATTTT
>JAQZBX010114496.1:0-10015 GCA_029593785.1 Cabassous unicinctus
AAAAAAAAGAAAGAAAGAATGTACCTTCACTGGACTCAGTACGTCAACCCCATCAGCCCACAAACGGACCAACATTTCTGTATCCTTCAGACTGAAAAACAGAACTCAGGAAAAGGAAAAGGATGAGCATCAGGCCTCAGATCTGAGGATTTGGGGAAAGTCAAGAAACTACAGAGCTGAGAGCCCAGCCATGAGGGTCCAGCTGGGGGAGACATGCTCAGAAGGCAGGACAGGAAGTGGGTGCAGGGGAGCCTTAAGAGAAGAAAATCAACAAGTCTACCCCCTAGATTTAACAGTGCAGCCTGGTTCCTGGCCAGTCAACTGACTCAGCAGATCCAAAAGAAACAAGAAAAAGGAAAAGGAAAAAAGAAAAGTTAAAAGAAAATAGATTGAATAACAATAAAAAATTTTTTAAAAAACTGGATTTCTCTAAGGCAGTATTTCTCAAAGTGTAGTTCCAGGGCCAGCAGCAAAAGCAGCACCTGGAACTTGTTAAAAATTCAAATTCCTGGGCACCACCCCAGACCTAGTGACTCAGAAGCTCTGGGGGAAGGATCCAGCAGTCTGTGTTTTAACCATCCCCCCAGGTGATTCCGATGCACTGTTCTAACTTGACGTGTGAGAGTCATATTATACCACATTGCGTCACACACATTTTCCGTTAATGCTGTGCTTTATATGAATTAACTTGTTTAATCTTCACCACAGCCCTCTGAGAAAATGCCATTAAGGTTCTGATTTTACATAGGCAACACCTGAGGCCCCAGGAGGCAAAGTAACTTGTCTACAGTCACATGTTAGTAAGTGGCTAAATTGGCTCTAAATCCAGGCAGTGTGGCTCAAAAGCTGGCCCTACAATGAGCACGTACAACCACGTATCCGAGGAAAGTTAAGTCAGAGAGGGCAACAATGCTTAACTATGTAGGGCCTGGGAGGCAAGGGTTTCCCAAATTTTGCTGGGCATAAGAATCACCAAGGGATCTCATTAAAAAGCAGGTTAGGATTAATGGGTCCTGGATGGGGCCCAGAGTCCCCATTTTTTACAAGCTCCCCAACCGGGTGACAAACCGTCAGATTTACCTAGAACTAAGGAGTTCCCAGGATGTTGGACATTCAGTGCTAAAACTGGGAAAGTTCTGGCCAAGCCTGGATGAGCTGTTCACCCAAATCCCTGGTAATGGTGATGCTGCTGACCACACTTTGAGAAGCAAAACTGTAGGCCCTTAGAGTGAGGAGTTTGGGTTGTATTCAAGTGCAACAGAGAGCTAAGAGCAGGGCTGTGGCATGATGTTCTATGCTTTAAAAAGACCACTTTGGCTCTACCATGGAAAATAGACCATAAATAAGAGGCAAGAATGGAAGCTGGGAGACCAATAAAGAAGCTGCAGGGATCCAAACAGGAGCTGGTGGTGATCAAGGAGATGGAGAAAGGGAGACAGATTTGAGGTACATTGTGGAGGAGTTGCTGACAGGACTCGCTGATGGGTCACATGTGGATGGTGACAGAAAAACAAAGAACCAAGGATGAATCCTAGGGTTTTCACTTCAGGCACAAGCTTTTTTTTTCTATTTTTTTTAAGAGGGTCAAAGATGCAAGAGCGAGATGCAGGAAAATAGTTGAGTAGAGTGATGTGTGATGCTTTCTCCTATAGAGAAACTCATTTACAAATTAAAATCTTAACCAGAATTTGTCATGGGATGAGATGTCCAACTAACATCACAAACAGCTGAAGCTGGTTAAGAGAACTGAAGCCCAAAGGTGCCCATCAATACGGTCACGTCTTCTGAAAAGACACTGTACATGCTTCATTTGATAATTGGCCTATGGGTGAAAATGAAGGGGTAGCAGTAGGAACATGACAAAGATCCCATCCTGGGACTGGCATCCATTACTTGGGGTTCCAATGCCTGGACAAAGCTAATGGAGTCCAACTCAAGCACATTCACATCTCAGCTTCCCACCTTGCTGACTGTGTGACTTGGGGCAAGTTTCTCAACCTCTCTGAGCCTCAGTTTCCTTGTCTGTAAAACGAGGATGATAGTATGTGCCTCATGGGCTTGTGGTGAACATTACATGCGATCATGTGTGTAAAGTGCCTGGTACCAAGGAAGTCTTTCGTCATTTCTTTCCCTCTTTCCTCTTCTAGATGCAAAATCATTTTACTTCTGATAAGACGGGGGAAAAAACTGAAGGCCTAAATAAGTAAGCTTTCCCAAGAATTAGCACATGACTGATGAACTCAAGTCCATGGTCGGTGTTCACGGGCGCGTCACTTGGCCTTTGTGCGGCTTGGTGTCCTCCAGAGGATACAGCACCTGCCTTATAGATTGTTGTGAGGTATGAATGAGATAGATGTAGTGTGTTCAGCATAGTGTCTGGCACGTTCAAGGAATATCAGCAAGTACTACTGTTGTCGTTATTGTTCCTCAGCACGTGGAACTCTTCAATCCTGAGCATTCTAGGTAATTAGGCCAAAGCTGAAGAGAAATGAGAGTCGTGTGGATGCCTGATCCTGGGGAAATGGGTTGGTAAATAAAGGGAGGCCACACTTGGCTAGATTCTGCCCTGCAGCTTTCTCTAGCTGGGTTCCATGCATCCGTCTTATTCCCCAATTAAACCAGAAGCTCTCCTATGGCTGAGAGCACAAGTTATGCCATTTTGGAGGCCCATTTCCATTTAGCCCCACAAATGGGTGCATGCATAGTAAGTGCTCAATAAATACTCATGTTTAACCTGCATAGAAAGATCAGTGTCCCATAGCTAAGATTTAGCAAAGGACGCACCAGGGCCAGGTTAGGCTCCGACAACTATGACTGATGCCAATGAAACCCTGTTAGCAGTTAGCTTCACAGTGATAGAAAAATCCTATCACATTGCCCCAGAAGGAGCCCCTGACTCAAATTAGCCATCTGTGGGCATAGAAATGCTCTGTTGATCCAAATGGGACAGAAATGGGATATTAGCACTCACAATGTGCAGGCATGATGCCAAATACCCACATCTTCTCATTTAAGACTCACAACAACCCCATGAGGAGCAGAGAAGTGTAAGTAACTGACCCACATTTGCACAGCTAGAAGATAGGCAGGGCGACAGGACCAAGATTCACACCCTGGCCTGGTCAATTCCAAAGTCATAGACTCTAGGTCAAGGATGACCCACAGGGCTGAAAAATGAACTCCAAGTCTACCTTCAAGGGCCAGAGCAATCCCCCAGGTTGTTCTTTGCTTTGTAATTTGTAAACTGTGTCATTAAATAATTCATCTAAAGAACACCTGTTGCTAGTTTCCAACTTTGCTCTTCAGGAAGCCAAAAGCAGCTCACCTTTCCAGGCATACAGAATGTTCCTTTATCTCCCTTGTAATACAGCCTGAATTTCCTGCATTGGGTTTGGGTAAGTGGTTGACTGTGTCGGCCTTATGGCTTTTCAGATATCTTTCAGCATGATCCAAAATTCGTCAGCTTGTTTCAGAGGTGATTTTCACTCTATCTTTTAAAGTTTATTAGTTGCCCTAGGGCCATATGTTAGAGGACAGAGATGTCAGAAGACTAATATCTGTTAGATCTCTCTCCGTCAGCGTGGCAATGACATCATATGCTTCTTTTAGATAATTTGCAAATTATCAGACTAATTTTCAGATTATCTAATCAGCAGACATTACCCTTAATCAACTTGGTTCTTCTCTTTCAGTTCTGCAAAGTACAACATGCCCTCCAAAGATGCACTAGGGATGGACCCTTCTCTTCTTTCAACAGATACTGAAAGCCTACTATGTCCCAGGCACCTACCATTAAACGGAAAACTGAGAATGCCAGGGATCTAGGACAGTCCCACTTCAAATCTACGGATCTGAGAAATAGGCTTGAAATAAATTTTATAGACATGTTTTTCAAAACATTTCCCTCAACAAGCTCCAAGTGTGTTATAGAGAGCCTATTATGCTATTAAATGAAAAAGAGGTACCATATAACAATTAATAATTCTCCAAGTATATTTCGCTAGAAATCATTTATTCTTGCCTTCTAGTAATTGCCACTGTGACTCCCTATTTCCTACAGGATAAAGACCACCCAGCCTGGCATAGAGGATGCTTCCAGCTGTGGCCCCTGCCTGTGTTTCCACCATTCCCCCACACCCCCTAAATCCAATACAGCCCATTGTCTGAATGCACCATGCTCTTTCATAACCCCTGCCTTTGTGCATATAGTTCTCTCTGCCTGGAAAGCCTTCTCCCTCCCAAGAAATTCCTCCTCATTCTTCAATGTCACCTCCTCAGTGAAACCTTTGCAAATCTCCCAGTGCAGTGGTTCTCAAGCTTTAGTGCATTGCAGAATGCCCTGGAGGGCTTTTCAAAACACAGATTGCTGATCCCCAAACTCAGAGACTCTGTTTTCAGGAAGTTTTGGATGGAGCCCAAGTATTTGCATCTCCAACAAGTTCCCAGGTGATACTGATGCCACACTTGGCTGCCCTAAGGCCTAGAAAGTGCACTGTGCCCTTGAACCTTGACTCCTTCAACATTCTGAACACACACCTGTAACACACTCCCAGCAGCACACTCTAGTAGTTTGTTTACATGTCAGTTTACCCGCTCAAGTGGCAATGACATGAGCTCAAGGACATTGACTGAGTCATTCATGTGTGTATTTCCCAGGCCCAGCATATGGATTGTATTCAGTACATGGTTATTAATAAATAGATGGAGGGGTGAAGGGACAGATAGATGAATGGATTGGACTAAATTTCTTTTTTTGTTGTTGTTTTTTACTGGGAGGTCCTGGGGATCAAACCCAGGTCCCTCCATATGGGAGATGGACGCCCAACCATTTGAGCCACATCTGCCCCCCGACTAAATTTCTTTACAGAGTTTTTTCATCCAGTTCCAAGACTTCATTATTGCCCCCTCCAAAGAAAAGTGCCTTGCAAGCAACATCTAAAAGAGATTGCCACTATACAGTGAATGCAAAAAGAAATTCAAAGGGGTTTTGAATTCTAATCCAGCGCTCTTTCTGCTACCCGGGGCTCCACTGGGGCTGTTTACCAAGTTGCATTTTAGAAGTCACCAGGAATGCTTCTTAGTGCATGTCTCTGCATCTTAACCTGCCTAAGCCCTCCCTCCTTTTATTCATATATATGTATGTCTGTGTGTGTATCTGTATGTGCATGCACACACACACACACACACACACAGTGATGCCATTTGTAGAAAGTGGATGAAGGTGCTGAGAGAAATGGAGGAAGAAGAATCCGGCTTCACACAGGGAGGGGAAGGCAGCAGCTGGGGCTGGGGAGACTCCATGAGAAAAGCACTATCTCCCCAGGGGGAGTTTCAGCTTCAAGCATCCATGGGCTGCCTGGAATTTAGGCAGAGAGGCAAGGGCACAAAGGAGAGGGGATACACCTAAAGGAGAGACAAGAAAAGTATATTCAGGAGAAAATGAGGGACTAGGAGAAAGACAAAGGCGAGAGTGCCTCAGCTGGGAGGGGACAGGAGGAGTCAGTCAGTTGCTGAGCTGGCAGCACAGGGGCAGCAGGGGGGAGAGTGCTGGGGGGGAAGGGGTCACTGCAGGCTCCAGCATGCAGATCTGTTCCCAGGGGCCTTTCAACAGCAGCAGGTGCAGGGATAAGCAATAGCCTGTGCTGGAGACACAGTTAGAGGGGCCGGAGCAAAGGACAACAGAAGGACCAAAGTCAAAAGGTCTCTCCTACTGCAGGTGGTGCAAACCCAGCTGCCCATGGCCCTGCAAACTCCTGAATCTGTAAGCTGTTTTTCCGTGCGGCTCTGCTCACCAGCACCTTGGGTCACCCTGCAGCCCTGCTGAAGGAGGAAAGTCAGTATTCCCAGTTCACTAGATTCTAGAACTTCTCCTGGGGGAATTGCAGACTAGCCTTTTGGATTAAGCCTGCCTCCCAACCCCACTCTAAAAGCTCTGCCAAGGGAGGGTGGAGAAGATGAGACCTTAGGACCCTGCAGAGCTGTCACATTCAACTCACCACACCGGCCTAGTAGCATTTAGGGGCAGGATGGATGGGAGCCCCCTCCTCAAACAGTGGGAGCAGCTAATGACTGGGTATTAATGATGCTGGCAATTAGCACTCACAAGAAGATGGGTAGGGGGCTGCTCACCAGGGGAAGGTGGGAGGAGCAGCAAACAGCTCAGTGGTGTGAGTGATCAGAGAATCCAGGAGAAACGGCTGCCTTTGGATTTATCCAGAGCAATTGAGGAGGGGGGAAATGACCTCTTTTATGGACACTAAGGGCCTTTCTGCTGCACCCTCCCTGCTAGAAAATTGGGGTTAATCAAGTAGTTCTCAGTGGGGACACCATGAGATGTTATTAAAAAGGTGTGGAGCCTTCCCTTTAAGAGGAGACCCCAGATCAGCCCAGATACAGCTATTCTTTTCCACAAGGTGTAAAACCCTTGGGCCGTCAGGTGATCCTCTTTGAAGAGCCCAGTTTCCCAACAGCAGGAGGAGAAACACTGTAGGGGTGGGGAGCTGCGGGGAGCATGTTCAGTGACAAACCTACAGAGAGATGAGAACAAGCGTGGAGATGATATTGGAGAGGTGTCTCCACCTAGAAGGAAGAGAGCCATAGCTTCTCACAGCAAGGCCATCTGACTCCAAGGTGAGGACGTGAGGAGGTGGAAAGGCTGACTGATAAGAGCACCTGAGGGGATTCTGGAAGGTGGAGAAAGCTATGCCAGTGTCATTCTCCATGTCAACTAGCCAACCTAGAGGGGACCACAGGAATAGCCTCGTTCCACTCCGGGTCTGCAGACCCTGCTCCTGGGAATACCACCACGAGCTCTCACCATCCCCATGAACACACACACACACACACACACACACACACACCAGTCACTGTGGCAAGGTTACAGGAGAGCCAGGGA
The DNA here is from genome assembly GCA_029593785.1 of Cabassous unicinctus. NCBI lineage: Eukaryota > Metazoa > Chordata > Mammalia > Cingulata > Chlamyphoridae > Cabassous > Cabassous unicinctus. The sequence goes on from JAQZBX010114496.1 coordinate 6,896, forward strand.
CAAGGAGATGCAGACAAAAGGGAAGCATTCCAACCCTACAGTGTGAGAAAAGCACCTCACTGGAACAAAATGACCTGACATTTGAGGAGAGATGCAAAGGAGGCTGGCTGGCATTGGGGGAAGGGAAAAAGAACACCCTGCTAGTAAATGTTTTAGAGAGAGAAGCAATCTCTAATAAGTACTTTCCAGGTAGCCACCCAAAACATGGGAGACTGTCGTGGAGGGGGACAACAGCTTTGCCTTGGTCACTTCTTGTTGCACTTTCTGCAGACCAGAGAAGGGAAAAGAGGGGACACAGGAAAGTGCAAACATCAGCTGCTTCTGTATAGAAAGATTTTTTTTTTTCTGAAAGGTGAGAGTAACTAGACTCAGAAAATTTCTCCCTAGAGAGAAGACAGAGACTTCAGTGTCACAGCCACTAAGAACCTGGTGAAGAGAGGCAGGCAAAGCTCTGTCGGACCCCTCCTGCTCTGCCTTGCAATTCTGTCCAGCTGACAACAGTAGGTAGGAGAAAAAGGGTCTGTCTCACAAAAGGCTAGGACCCCGAAAGTGAGTAAGAATTAAAGAAGGCAATGCTACAAGGGTAGTGAGGGGTGGGGCCAGGGGAAAGAAAGGTCTTGGCCACAGATGTGTTAATACGTCAAGCCTTTGGTGAAGGCGGCCAGCTGTCATTGGTGACTGGGTGATCGACTGACATGCATAGGAGTCACCCTTGAATCCTTGAGTCCGAATATTTTAAACGGTCTGATCCCTTTAATTACATTGACTTGTTCACTTTAAGAACACCTACCACCAAATCTTGTGAGCAAAATAAAAAACACACAGCATGTCTGCAAATATTCTTCACCAAATGACCTAGAATGACCCATGTTTTGAAGCAAGCCCTACAGATTCAACCACCACCATCCCATTTTGAGGTTATAGGCCCAGAGACCATAAGAAATGTTGTAGAGAGAAGCCAAGTGGTGACTACTAAATCCTTTTTTGACCTTCTAATCCATAACCGGAAGTTAAGGAAGGAAAGAAAGAATAGAGATGGAAACACAAATCTTCGGGATCAATTTGGGTCTTTGGAACCCAACATCCCAATCGATAAATCCACCCAAATAATGTTTGCCAATTGAGTGCTCAGGCAAGTAGCATGAAAGCTCCAGGGCAGTGTTTCTAAGGCGGAAGAGCCCTGTACCAAAACTGTGACCTCTGCGACAAAGCTAGGTCAATAGATCAGGAAGGTTCTCCTAAGGCTCTTGGAGGCTGAGCAGGCATTTGGCATATCTGTCTGAATTGACACACCCCAGGGCCACGGCCTAACTTTCTAGCAGTTGTAAATGGGTCTTCTGGATCTGAGGGGAAGGAGCAGTGGGTCTGGCATTTGATGGCCAGGTAAGGATACTTCCCTTGTGCCTTAACACTCATCTTCCTCCCTCTGAGAGCAGAGTGGGGAGACCCCTGCAGGGCTCATACTAAGCCTGGGGCTCAGCTGAGCCACAGGGGCAGCTGGCTGGATGAGCTGAAAGAGGCAACTCACCACGGGACATTGAGGCCAATCAACAGTTGCCAGAGGATGTCAGAGGTGATAAAAAATAAAAATAAAAAACGTTCCCCAGCCCTGCCCACCCTGCTTCATCACTGTCCCAACCTAATAACCAGGAACTCACGTCTGTGGTTCTCATTTCTGTGGTTGGGTGGGGAGCGGGTCTCCTGATCTTGGGCTTCATCCCCTTCCTCGCTGGCCAGGTGAGTATGTGCATAGTGGTAGCTGAGTCCCGGCCGGTTCTTGTAGCGCTTGCCGCAGACTGGAGAGGAAAAGAGGAAAGAAAGGGAAACCACAAATGTCAGCAACCTCTGCAGCCACGGCAGTCATGCTCCCAGGCAGTGAGCCCCATCTATTCATCCCAAATCTGGGCTTTCCTTAAAAAGTATCTCCCACCCGCAACACCCCTTCCTCCCACCCAATAGAACCAATGCTGCTGTAAGAACTAGGGCCATGTAAAGAACCACTGTAACAGCAGAGCATAGAGGTTAAGAGGTTAAGAGCTGCACTGTTTCCTAGCTGTGTGACCCTGGGCAAGTCACTTAACTTCTCTGTGCCTCAATTTCTTCAGTGATAAAATGAGAATAATAATAGTACTTACCTCTTAGGGTTGTTATAATGAGTTAATCTATGCAAAACACTTAGTGTTTGGCATATGGTAAGGGTGATTATTATTATACCTTTGAAATCAAAGGGCACTGGGAGTCCATCCAGTCCAATACCCCCTGGCACAGATAAGGCAAGTGAGGCCCAGCAAGGTTGAGTGATTTGTGGAAACACACAGCTAGTTAGCAGTCTAGTTACTAGAACCCAAGTTTCCTGAACTCCCATACAGTGCTCCTTCTGACACCCTCTGGCTGACCCTGTATATAAAGGAGAAGAGCTTTGTATGGATAATATTTTGCATGTATCCACCAGTGATTGTGTGCCAGAAAAATAAGCTCCATTTCCACCATAAATACCATGAAGCCATGGCATTCCTGATGGATTTAACGACCCAAAAGCTAGTATCTTTGATGCCCCAGATAGCCTCTGATGCCCCAAATCTCATAAAAATGTGTTTCTTACAGTGAACCCTATGGTGGATGAAGAACTGTGGTTAACAGTACAAATATGAGAACGTTCTCTCATGAACTATAACCAATATACAATACTAATACATGGTGGTAATAATAGGTTGGTTTCTGGGACAAACACACCAAATATTAGCTATGGGCTATAGATAGCAGTAATATTATGATGATGTTCTTTCATCATTTGTAACAAATGTGTCATAACAATGTAAGGTGTTGGTGGGAGCAGATGTGGCTCAAGAAGTTGGGCACCTGCCTCCCACATGGGAGGTCCTGGGTTCAGTTCCCAGTGCCTCCTAAAGAAGATGAGCAAGACAGTGAGCTGATGCAATGGGCTAGCTCAGCGAGATGACACAACAAGATTATGCAACGAGGAAACACGAGAGATACAGTTAAGCAGAGAGCAGACGTGGCTCAAGTGATTGGAAGGTCCTGGGTTCAGTCCCTGGTGCATTCTAAAAGAAAACAAGCAGACACAGAGAGGAGACAGCAAGTGCAAACAATGAGGTGGGG
>JAQZBX010114497.1:0-10014 GCA_029593785.1 Cabassous unicinctus
GCTTTCTGTGCTCTGGCTCAAAGATGCCTTCTAATCATATTTGCAACAATAACTATCCAACATGTCTTCAATGCCAGATACTTTCTCAACTAGATGAAATCTCACTCTCTATAGCAAGCCCACAGTGTAAGAAACTGATGTGTGATGTGATGAGATTGTCGTATGACTCCTAAAATCATTTTGAGGGTAGGTGCTGTATTTTTCCTCTTTGTATCCCTCACCTAGCCTGGCACAGTACCTGGCATGTAGTAGGTGCTCAGAAAATATTTACCTGGGTCTGAGGTCTGCCTTCCTTCAGTGAAGGCTTCCAAGTTTGAATACAGAAAAAGATTCATTCTATGCAGCATATGGAATTTTGTGGTTACATTTTCTTTCCAAAACTTTAGTATGAAAAATTTCAAATATACGGCAAAGTCAAAAGAATTTTACAGTGGATACCTTGTTACCAACCACCTCGATTCTATCATGTTTTAGTCTGCTGGGCTGCTGAAATGCAATATACCAGAAATGGGTTGGCTTTTGTAATGGTGATTTATTTGCTTGCAAGCTTACCATTTCTGAGGCTGTGAAAATGTCCAAATCAAGACATCATCAGACGATGCTTTCTCCCCGAAAACCAGCTGCCAGTGATCCTAGACTCCTCTGTCATATGTCAAGGCACATGGCAGTATCTGCTGGTTTCTCCCTTCTCTTCCAGGTTTCATTGTTTCAGCTTCTGGCTTCCTCTGGCTTTTTCTCCTCTCTCCGTATTCATCCTGTTTATAAAGGACTCCAAAAATAAGATTAAGACCCTCCCTGGGTCAAGCCCTAACTGAAGCAACCTAATCAAAAGGTCCCACCCATAATAGGTCTACAACCACAGGAATGAATTAGGTTTAAGAACATGATCTTCTAGGGTCCATCCAACTTCAAACTGTCACATACCATTAATATTTTACTATACTGACTTTATCACACTTCTGTTCACCTATCCATCCCTCTATCCATTTATCTATTCATTCTCTTTTTTTTTTAAGTTTGAAGTTATTTCAAAATAAGTTGCAGAAATTGGTACACTTCACTCCCAAACACTTTCAGCAAGCCTATCATTAACCAGCATTCAATATTTGCTTATTGTTCTCTTTTTCTTTTGAGGTAAAATTTACATGCAATGAAATACACAAAACTTAATTGTACATTGCCTAGTTTTAATTAATGTTAGGGTGTAGCTCAAACCTATATTAAGGTATAGAACAGTACCACTGCTCCACAAAATTTCCCTATGCAATTTCCCTATGCAAAATTTCCCCAGGCAATCACCAACCCCTATCCCCAGAAGCAACCACTGCTCTGATTTTTTCCCATCATTGATTAGTTTTGCCTGTTACTGAATTTCATATAAATGGAATCGTATAATGTGAACTCTTTTGTATAAGACTTGTTTACTCAGCATAATATTTTTGAGAAGCATCCATGACCTGGCATGTATCAGTAGTTTGTTCTTTTTTATTGCTGAGTAGTACTCCATTGTATAATTGTACTGCACAATATTTATCCATTCTCCTATTGGTAGATACTTGGGCTGTTTCTAGTTTCTGCCTATTATAAATAAAGCTGTTATGGATGTTCTCATACAAATCTTTGTGTGGACATATGTTTTCACTTTCCTTGGGTAAATACCTAGGAGTGGAAATGCTGGATCATAGGGAAGATCAGTTTTATAAGAAACTGCCAGACCTTTTTCCAGAGTGGTTGTACCATTTTACACTCCCATCAAAAATGCATGAGGATTCCAATTGTTTGTGGTTACTTTTGCAGCTCTCTGCTTCAATCACATACTTAGCCTTGTCTTGCACCCATGGAACATATTTATTCTTGCACTTATAAAAGGGCCAAACCTGGCTATTTATGGTTTATTATTTAAAGCCTCTCCCGCTACTGGCCACTAAATGTACAGCCAAACTCTTGAAAGTTGTTAAAATGTGACAGTTAGCTGTATGTAATAACAGCTTTCCCTGTAAGCTTACATATCAAGCACTGTGTTAAGCATTTACATGCATTATCTCACTTAATCCTTAACAAAAAAAACACACAAAAAACCCTGGGAGGTAGATATGATATCATTCCCATTATACAGATGAGGAAACTGAGGCCCAAAAAGGTTAAGTAACTTGCCAAATGTCATGTAGCTAGTAGGTGGCCAAGATGAGACTTGAACCAGAGACCATGATCATTGTTAGCACCATTATATAATGATGCTTTATAAGGTCCTCTGTAGAGAGGTGAGCAGGAAGAAAATGTCTCTGGGTTCTAAGGCTCACCTAACCACCTTATTTTATAGCTGAGGATACTGAGGCCCAGCAAGGAAAAAGAACTTGCTTGAAGTCACCCATTAGTTAATGGCAGAGCCATCCAAATTCAAGTCCCCTGCCTTCCAGTCAGGAAACCTTTCTGCTCTGCTTCACGGCCTCCTTCAATGCTTTGGGCAATTCCGATTTTATTTATATCTTTTTTTTAACAGTGACAAGGGCCCGAAAACCACTATGAGGTCTTTGAAATCAGTGCATGAATCTGAAAGGTTCAAGTAAGGTCAACCTTCCCTTGTGTCAAGCCATAAGGTCGTATATTAAATTGTCAAACTTGTGTCAATTACTGTTGAAACATTATCTTGAAAATATTTCTCCCACCCACTCAGTTTTATCTAGAAAACGAAAGAAAACAATGTGGATTCTTTAGGTATTCTGTGGGAAAGGAGTGGGAAAGGAAGAGTCCCGGCGGGCACTTTTTTCTGGGACTCCCACAGCACCATCTGGTGGATGCCTGAGGGTTTTCGTTTCTTTTCATTCAAAATGTTTTCCAGTCAATGTATCAATGCTAAGGGGACATAATAGGGGGGTATGGGATTCTTTCTTTGGACTAAGGAAAATGTTCAAAATTTTACTGAGGAAATGACTGCACAACTCTGTGATGAAACCGACAGCCAGTGAGTATACACTTTGGATAAAATGTACAAGGCATGGGACTTATAACACAGTGAACCATGTGGTGGAAGATGGACTTTGGTTAACAGGTACAAATATAAGAGTGTTCTCTCATGAACTGTAACAAATATATAATACTAATACATGGTGGTAATAATAGGGAGTGTATGGAAAAATATATGAAATGTACGCTATGGACCATAGTTAGTGGTAATATTTTGATGCTGTTCTTTCGTAATGTGTAACAAATGTTCCACAACAATGCAAGGTGTTGGTGGAGGGGTGATGTATGGGAATTCTGCACGTTATACATGATTGTTTAGTAAGCTCACAATAAAAAATATTTTAAAATTTTAACATCCTAAGTATTTTTAAAAATGTTTTCCAGTCAAATGTTTATTGCCCGTCTCTGTGCCAGGCCCTGTGTTAGGCACTGGGGATGCAGAAGAGACTTGAATCCTGCCATGATGGCGCTAACATTCTAGGGGAGGGTACCCAGACCATTACAACTAGATGTGGTAAAGGCCTCATTAGAGGTAAATAGTAGTGCATAAAAGCAGCAGCTCCAGCCTCAGATGAACCTGCCGTATTACCTTGAGCAAAGCCACTCAACTTCTCTGTGCTCAAGTCTCATCCGTAAAATGGAGATCATAAAAAAAGTGCTTACTATAGGGTTTTGTGGCAAGGCTTGAATAAGATAACTCCTGTCAAGCATTTAGTATTGTGCCTGGAACACATTAAATACTCAATAATGTCAGTTGTGGTTGGTATTTCATCATTAACAATAAGCATATGGTGCTGCAGGCACCAGAGAGAGGCATTTAACTCAACCTTAGAGGGCTCAGGGAAGACTTCCTGGAGAACGTGACACCTGAGAGGAGTTTTGAAATAGCGACTCAGAACATTTCTCCATGTGGAAAGCAATGTCAGAGGCATACCAGTAAAGAATACAACAGTTCACCTCTCCTCACCCGTACATCATGAGGGATGGCAGAGCATTTTTTTCTCTTGGGGATGCCAGAGGTTTCAGTGAGGGCCTCTGAGCTGGAATATGATATGGGAACATTTGGGAATTATTGAAATTGGGATATGGACCATGTGAGAAATTTCCCATGGAGGGTAGACAAAGCTTGACTTGAAATTAGATGCTAAGATGTCAATTACCATCTGTTTTAATTTTGACTTTGTTCTTGGGCAATAATGCTTCAGTGGCTTTTTGTTCATCCAGCATTATGTTAAACAGGCACAATGGGGCCTGATAATTTCCCACTGCTCCAAAATATGAACAGTTCTGAGTCTCTGAGCTCCTCTACAGATTGTGCCTGGCTCACATCATGATCATATCTGACTCTATTCATATTGTTCACCTCCCCTGAAAATCCTTCCAAATTTTATTCATCCTTCAAGACCTATACTTTCTCTTTTATTCAACTATTCATTTATTCACTGAACAGTTTCTGAGCATGTACCTCGTTCCAGGCACAGTGGCAGGCAATGGAGATACAACAGTGAACGAGGCAGTCTTGACCTTCACAAAGCCTACAGTCGGCCTGGGACTATGGACATGAAAACCAGTCATTGTGATCATGTATTACCGATGCTCTCCAAAAAGAGAGATACATCCAGAATTGTGCTTCCCAACAGTTTTCATCTCATATCACACATAGATGATATACATGACCCCCTGGGATAAATGGACAAGAAAGCAACCTGCCAGGGAGCTCCGGCGATCTCAGGGGTGGAGGACATCAATATTATAGGCACACCTGAAATCTCTCATCTAGAACCACAAGCTATGACCCATGAGAATCTTGTTACTCTCAACCCTTTTAGTCCTTGAGGGCTGATGGGGCACAGGGGCTTGCTGCTACAGACAAATGCCCGCTCCTAGTTATTAGCTGGAATTTGGTAAGAGTCACTCTTGCCCCTTTAACATTAGGCTGAGACCAAGACCAAAGGAAGCCTTCCCAGACAACTGAAACCTAAAACAATCTCTGTCTTTTCCAAATTCCTACACACTTAGTCTTTAGCCTCACAGTTTAGCTTTGAACTCACCCTGTCCCCCATAGTCTGATATTGTGTGCTGATAGCACAAGACCTGCTTTTCTCTCCCTTCTAGCACCTAGCAATACTAAGCAAGAGAGGACTTAGAAGTACTTCTTGTTAGATGTCATGTTTTAAGACAAAGGAAATCAAAGAGAATTGGAATTGAATAGCACCTTAAGCAGAAATGGCTTTGCTGTCTAAGAAAAGTCCAATGGACAACTTGTCTTTAAAAACTAAGAATTTCCCCAAATTTTAAGAGTAATGTAATGACGTCAACAGCTCAAGATAACATATTTGTACAGCCTTATTCCTGGAGACAGGGTGCTGAATCCCTGCAACTCCAGGCCAGTTTGGGAGTTTTTCTTCTCTGAGGAAAACCAAAAGGCCAATACAGGTATCCCATAACCCCAGGAGCTGGGGTCGAGAGAGCTATTATTAATACCATAAACAAAAAGGAAGAATTCACATGCAAAGAGAGCCCAGGAGGCCTCTGGCAGAGAAAACAAAGACTCCTGCTTAAATGAAACTGAAGCCTCCATACCCTTTCCTTCACTCCAGAGGAAGGCCGGGGATTCAGGTTTGACAGATTTTAGTTCATCTCTCTCCATTTTGCCCCCTCTATTAGTTCATGCTTCAGTCACTGGGGCAGGAACGCTTCCTGATTTCTCTCTCTGTCCCTTCCCTCACCCATTCCTGGGGAACTACTTTGCAGCTCTGCTGTGTAGATGTGTGCTATTAATCATTCCAAAGTGAGTGTAGGAATTGAAGTGCCCTGTGCTTAACGAATGGTGAAGGTGCAGCTGAGGTGAGATTTCTAAGAAGGGCTATTGGCCATAAAGAAGAAAATATATGTGAACATGTGTGTAATATATATGTATATAACACATATATCTGCTTCTGAGCTTATTTTAACTCCATAGGGCTAGCAAAGAGTTGGTCACAAGAATAAATATCAAACTTCAAAAGGAACATTTTCAGATTTCTGCTGTAAAAGTCACTCTGGAGAGTCACATGGGTGTGTGGCTCTGAATATTCTCTCTTTTCCCTTTTCCTTTGTCCCTAGGAGTCTCTTTGATGCTTTTTTGTTTGATCGATTTCTTACAACCCCAAGGCAGAAATATGAATTGGGTAAAGTTGGTTTTTAGCACCCCCCAAGTGGCCCCATCACTAATTCATTTCTGATTCTTGATAATCTTAGGAGTGTCTTCCAAGAAATTTGCTGCTTCTATATCTCATCCTCTCAAGATCTCTTAGGGTTTCTTGTATTGAAGGAAATTGGTAGCTAACTTGCCAAAGCAAAAGAAAAATTGATCCAGTAGAAATCGGAGAGGGGTAAAGGAGCCAGCAGGCAACCAAGAGCCACCTTCCTTGGTAACATGTGAAGACTGTTCTCTAAGTTATTTGTTGTGGCTTAATCCTAAAGAGAGGTGCTAATAAAACAATCTGCAGATCTGGCAGGAAGGCCACGTTGGTGAGTGAAGGATGAAGCATGGGCACTGTTTTTTCTGTTGTGTTTATTTTGTTTTTTGTTGTTATTAACCTTCCTATGTGATTCCTATCTGCAGCCAGGGAGTAGAACCACTGGAATGGACAAGCTTGGCATACTGGAGAACATGGAAGTGAAATAGAATGGAAGGTTCCTGCTGAAGAGATAAGGTAGGACAGGTCTTTTGATTCAGGGACTTGAAAGCCAAGCTGGCATTTTGATTTGAGTAGAATGGCATCAGCAGAGTGGTAGTTTAGGCAGGTAAGTTTCATGGGTTTATGCATAAGATGGAGTATATTGGCAGTGATGGTAAGGAAAAACTCAGCAAGAAATCAGTTAGGAGATGGGTGTTGTCATTATAGGTGAAAAGGGGTGAGGATCTAAACAAAGATGGTAATAGTGGGAAGAGAGTAAGAAATGAACTTTAGATACATGAAGAAGTCATGTCTCTCAAAAACTAAGTACAACTGAGACTACGTTGGTGTAAACACTGAAATATACTGGCCTTTTTTCAGGTATTTTAAATTCACCCAAGTTGCCTGGCTACTTACTTCACAGCTGCTTAGGTCTGCTGTCTCTCAATCAGGACCACAGAGATGCCCCTCATCAAATGTCTTTTTTTTTTTTTTTTTTAAGATTTTTTATCCGCCCCCGCCCCCCGCCACCCCGTTATCTGCTCTCTGTGTCCATTTGCTTTATGTTCTTTTATGTCTGCTTGTCTTCTCTTTAGGCGGCACCAGGAACCGATCCTGGTACCTTCCGGAGTGGGAGACAGGCGCTCAATCTCTTGCGCCACCTCAGCTCCCTGGTCTGCTGCATCTCTTATTGTCTCTCCTCTGTCTCTTTTTGTTGCATCACCTTGCTGCGCCAGCTCTCCGTGCGGGCCAGCACTCCTGAATGGACCAGCTTGCCTTCACCAGGAAGCCCCGGGAATCGAACCCTTGACCTCCTATATGGTAGATGGGAGCCCAATCACTTGGGCCACATCCGCTTCCCTCAAATGTCCTTTTCAGGCTATCCCACACACTTAAACACAGGTGTTCCAAAGACTGATCAGTTTGAAGATTAGCACATACTGGACAGAATATGAGGAAATCTTTTGGTTCATCCTTTTCTCTCCCAACACGCACAAATACACCCACCCTCCAACTTCTCCTCCACACTACCAATCTTACCTCCCCAGAACAGACATGTCTGACCCTACTCAGGATGTTCCTAAAAACTAGAAATAGAACATTTCCAGCACCCCAGGTTCCCTCATGCCCTTTTCCAGTCATTACCACCACCCCTTCAAAGAAAACCACTATTCTTTTTCTGTCACTGCAGATCTCTTTTGCCTGTCCTTGAACTTCATATAAATGGAATAATAATGTATTCTTTTGTGACTAGCTTCTTTCATACAACATATTATCTGTGAGATTCAGCCATGTAGCTGTAGTTGTTTAATTTGCTATGTAGTATTTCTTTGTATGGATACATCACAATTTATCCATTCTCTTGTTGATGGACATTTAGTTGTTTCCAATTTTGGTTATTATAAATAGTTCTGCTATGATCATTCTTATACATGTCTTTTGGTGGACAAAAGTACTTATTTCTCTTGGGTATATACCTACGAGTGGGTTGCTAGGTCATAGGGTAAATGTATGTTTAGCTTTATGGATAGTCAAACAACTTTCAAAAAATAGTTGTACAAATTTCCACTCCTTTCAGCAATGTATGAGAATTCACATACATTGTTCCACATTTTCACCATCACTTGATATTGTCAGTATTTGTAATTTTAGCCATTCTGCTGGATGCATAGCTAAGTACCTCTTAATAACTTAAGAGACAGACCTCTTTATGTTTGATAAAGAAATCTTGGGGTGATTTCTGGGTAAAGAATAAAGAAATTCCAGAAAGAAAGAAAACCCACTAAAAGTACAATAATTTTTTAAGCTTGTCAACCCACAAGGACCTGGAAAATAGAAGTGACAACAGTAACAATATTTTGGAAATGGAAAGCAAAAGTTAAGTGGAATCTTAACCGAATCCTAAACTTGTAGTGGGAAAACAGAACCAATCTGATTTATATTATGTAGAATGTCCAAAAGGAGCTAGAAATGGCAGTGCTAGATACCTCTAAGAGTGGAGATGAAGAGGTTGAGGCCAAAAATAAGGATTGGTTGAAAACTGCTTACAAAAAACAGATCCATAGACCACCTCCTTCAACCACACTGCTGGGGAGTAAACTTCCCCTCCCCTCAACCCCAGCTTAAGATTGAAGGTGGTAAAACTGAGGGGATATTGGGTACAGGTCAGGGGTACTGTACAGGAAACAGGGGAATTAAGCAAATGTATGCATGCTGAATGCAGAAATTACCCCTGCCCGGCCCTCTTCTTCTGCATGGCCCCTAGAACACATGCAGTTTGACATGGAACCTTCAAACAAGAGACAGAAAGAAACTTCTCAGGGAAACCTTATTGTTGCTATAGGAAAAATCTAAAGATACCGACATGTGTTTCCCAAATGGCCCAGCCAAAATCACCTTACAGTGAAATTCATTCAACAATCTCCACCCACACTTAAACCTTCCAATCAGCATTCTAGTACTTTCTTTTTAAATGAGCAGACAAGAATTACCAAACCTTTTAGGAAAGCCTCTACCATGAAATAGAGACTGAAACAAGCAGACAAAAGCTAATTGGAGTAAATCAACTCTGTAAAGAAAACGTAAAAAAAAAAAAGAAAAAACTTTCAGGAAAACTACCATGAAATAAAAACAGAAAGCTGCAAAAATGGAATATACAGAATATATAAACATGACAGCAAAAAATGAAAATTTCAGGAGAAAAGTTGAAATAACAAATTGAGGAAATCTCCCCAGAAAGTAGAATTTTTTTTAAGGATGAAAAATAGGCACACAAAAAGATAAGAATATTAACGGATCAGCCCAGGAGAGTCATCATTTGAATAACAGGAGTTCAAGAGAGAGAGAACAAAGAAAATGGAGGGGAAGGTATCAAATAATTCAAGAAAATTTCCCAGAACAAATGTACATGAGTTTCTGGGTTGCAGTGTCCTGACACAATGAATGAAAACCTACACACACGAAAGCACATCCTCATGAAACTTCAGAGACCAGACAAGATTCTGTGAGCTTCTGAGAGGAAAAACAAGCCCCATAGAAAGGATCAGAGAAATCAGAATGTCTTTGAATTGCAAAAAGTAACACTGGAAGCCAGATGAAAATGGAATCTTGCTTTTAATATTGAGGCAAAATTTCAATCTAGAATTCTTCACCTGGCCAAATTACCAATCAAAATCTCAACTTTATCTCCCATATATCTTTTCTCAGTAAACTACTGTAGGATGCATTCCATCAAAACAGGTAATAATCCAAGGAAGAAAACGACATGGGATACAGGAAACAGGAGATTCAACACATGTTAAAAGTGAAAGGAAATCCCAGAATGATGGCAAAGGTAGATTCTCAAGATAACAGTCCTATAATAAGTCCAAATAATCCAGTCCTATAA
>JAQZBX010114498.1:0-10017 GCA_029593785.1 Cabassous unicinctus
AACGCAATCCACTCCCAAACTGCCACCATCTACCTTACCATGGATTCTGCTCAGGTTGAGCATCAGCTTACCGCTCTCTACTTCTTGTCTATTTCTTAGAAAACTATATTCTGAACTCTACTGTTACGAGTCTGCTCAATATCCTTAGTTCAGATCAGTGAGATTATGCTTTATATTTCCTTTAGTGACTAACTCACTTCATTCAAAATTAGGTTTCTGAGGTTCATCCATGTTGTCACATGTGTCAATATTTCATTTTTTCTTACAGCTGAGTCGTATTTCATTGTATGTATATAGCACATTTTGCTTATCCATTCACCTCTGATAGATACTTGGGTTGCTTCCAACCTTTGACAATTGTGAATAATGCTGTGATGAACACTGTTGTGGATATATCTATTCATGACCCTGCTTTCAGTTCTTCTGGTTATATTCCCAGTAGTGGGATTTCTCAAATAGAATTTTTAAAATTATTTTGGCAACTCTACATTATTGTATTCACTCTCAGTGTCCTATTTACTAGTACAAGAGTCATGTGCCTTTAAGCTAAATTGCATTAGAGAATCAATTTCATAAGCACAAATACCATTTCAGAAAACTCACCCTTAATATTATGTTCTTCTACAACTACTCTTTATACATAACTCTATACCATTCAGCCTTCTTCACACAAACAGAACCAAAAGTATATATACATATGTTTAAAGATATTTATATAAAGTATTGCCAGTGGCAATTGTGGGGGCCGGCAGGTCGATATCCATAGGGTATGCAGGCAAATGGAAACTCAAAGAGAATATAATGCTATTTTATTTTAACAGAATTTCATCTTCTCTGGGAAACATCAGTAGTTACACTTTTGGTCTTCAATTTTTTTGGATTAAGTCCACACAAATCATTAAAGGTGATCTTCCTTGCTTAAAGTCAATTGTTTATAGATATTAATCACAGATAAAAAGTACCTTCAATGTAACATCTAGACAAGAGTTTGGCTAAGCAACTTGGTTTTAGCCTACCCAAACTGACATATAAAATAACCATCATAAAAAACAACACTAGATGGGATAGAACTGCCAGACCTGCCACAGGAAATGTTGCATAAGAGGTCAAAACCTGAGTAATGGGAAGATTTGAACCATTTCATTATTCAAGGCAATCTTAATCCAATCTTCAGAAAAAACTAGAATATAATGGAAATTACCCTTGAAGACAATATTGGCATCATTGAGAAGTTTATAATTGGCTGCCCATTTTGGCGACGATCTATGATAAAAGATGCTGTTCTATATCCAGAGTTCCATATATAAGTGGGGATAAAATAATTCAAGAATAATAGGCACCATCTGGTGCCATGTACACTTCAAATTGAAGGTAAATGTATACTTACTTTATTTTAACTGTAGGCAAAAAGGCCATAGCCAATAGAAATAGGGCTAGTGGGTCTTTGAAATCCTAAAGTGAGATACATAAGGGCAGCCATCAATTGAGTTGCTTGATTTATAGAAAAACGTTTCTTGCAGTGGGGTATTTACATGTAATCTGAATTCAAGGGTGTATTAAAGTAATTAAATTCCAGGATAAAGTGGTATTTCCCAGGAAAGCAAAAGTGTTCAATACAATGAAGTCAATCAATATTATACACCACATTAAGAGAGTGAAGTAACAAAACAACATCATCATCTCAATTAACATGGAAAAGGCATTTGACAAATTCAGCACAATTTCTTGATAAAGAAATGCATAGAGTTAGCCATAGAAGAACTATTTCTCAGCATGATAAATACCGTAAATGAAGAACTCACAGCTAACATCATACTCAAAAATGAAAGACCAAAAGCTTTCCCCAAAATTCAAATCAGGTAAAGGAAAAGATGCACGTGATCATCACTGCTGTGCATTATCATAATTGATAAATTCTATCATAATTCATAAATTCTAGCCAGAGACATTAGGCAAAAAACAGCAATCATGAAAATTGTAATGGAGCAGTAAATTTATCTCTATTTGTGGATGACATGTTCCTATGTAGAGAAATCCCCATGAATGCATAAGAAACCTCTGGCATTTCATGAACTAATTTACAAATATGCAGGGTGTTGCTGTCAGTGTGAGGAGCAAAGGAAGAGTCAGACAAGTTGATGCATATGAAGCAAAGGGCTGCAGCTCACTCAGGCAAAACAGCCACGAGATCACTGTGACCCTTTCTTTTATTCAGCTTATAACAGTGCATAAATTTGCGCCCCTCATCTTGCTTTCTCACTATGTTTCTCTTACTACAACAAGAACACTGCCTTTTTTGGCAGTCTACCAAGGGGCATAAGTATAAACATTGTTTCTAGCCCTAAATGCCTTAGTCTATCTAATATCTCAGCTTGGTGCGTGAGAGTGCTACCTGTTTGTGAGTCCCATACAATCTTTCTTGGGAATTCAGAGGGAATTCAGACAATAACATTTGTGTGGTGAGTTCATTTCGCTCTGCCTCCTCCCACTGATATCTGCAGTATGCAGTGTCCTTGGAGACATTTACTAATGTGTCTCTGCCAGCAAGCATGCTTTTTGAATGCTTAACCCTTTATGCTCTGACTCTCAGCATCTTCTCCAACATCTTCTTTTTTGTTTTTTGTCCAGGGTGACTGTGTTTGTTTTAGGTTGCCTTCCTCTGAAGGTTTTACTCGTCATTGACCACCAGCCAAGCTGCCATGGACAGGGGTTCGAGAGTTAAGGGTTTTAAGCAGAATCAAGTTGTTGGCATGGCTGGTCTTATGAGCCCTATTAATGCGGGACAGCAGGGCTACGCAAATGCCTCCTTATACAGTTAAGAGTAGCAAAGCACCAATGATCACCACACTGAAGTTACTAGAGAAGAAATGATTTAAAATGTACATTAATTTGGTCCAAGTATAAACGTTTGGGCTGAGAAATTGATTAAATTGGTCAGATAAACCTGCAGGGTTTTCTAATAGATTTTTCATTTTCCTTTTTAAAACTTATTTCAGTACTACTCAAAGAAGCATTTACAAAGTTAATTTCCTTGAGAATATCTAAGGCATGGCTAGCCTCCAGTCCTTACTTTAGGCCCTGTATCTTGCCCGAGACTTTTTTGTGCAATTACTCAATCTCGCTGACTCAACATATCTTTTTTTTTTTTTAGATTTATTTATTTTTTATTAATTTATCCCCCCCTTGCCGCTTGTGTTGCTCTGTCCATTCGCTGCATGTCTTCTCTGTGTCTGCTTATCTCCCCCTTGCTGTGAGGTCTTGCCACATCAGCCCACGGAGCTGTGCGAACCGGCCTGCCCTCACAAGGAGGCCCCGGGAAGTGAACCCAGGGCCTCCCATATGGTAAACGGGGGCTCTATCCATTGAGCCACACCCACTTCCCAACATATCTTGCTTGCACTGGCTTAACGTATTTTGTCCAAGATGTCTTGTGCTATATTTAGTCTTGAAGGTTCATCTCGCAGGCTCAACAGGATTGTGAGCGATACTTAATCTCGCAGACTCAACGTATTTTGCTCCCACCAGCTCAACATATCTTGTCCGAGATGTCTTATATTTAGTCTCTGCTTTAGTCTCTGCTTTAGTTTCTGCTTTAGTTTCTGCTTCCTTCAGGTCTGGTAATGGGGAGAGACAACCAACTTTTTCCACCCCGAAGGCCACCATAAAACTTTGGTGGGACGTCCTGCTAGTCAGAGAAGGGTTTTGAGGGTCTCTCCTTACTACCAAGATCCCGGGATCCTGGATGAACCGACAATTGAGTGGGATCAATTATTTAAAATTCTGAAGACAGAAAGTTGGACTAGAGGTAACAGTAATTATCTACATATGCTCGACTATGTTTAGCTCTAAGAATATGCTCCCATTTTTCTAGTTTAATCTAAGTTTATCTGGTTCCTTGTTTCTTCTTATATTTCCCCCTTACTTTTTAATTGTAAGAGCATGATGTGCATTGTAGCAGAGTGCTGGTGCATTAATTGGTTAAGTTGTTGTGATCTTCTGCAGATTAAACAATATAGAAAACACAATATTAAGACAATTATACATGTGACTATAACAGATCCTGACAGACTATGTAACCATTGTGTAGGATGCAACTGTTCTAACCTAATTATGAGCCCTTTTAAAATATGTTTCCCAGGTATAACTTGTAATTGTTTTTCAAATGTTTGATGAATCTTCTGTTGCAAGTACAGAATTTCCTTAGTTAAATTGTCATGATTTAAAAGATGTATTTTTACAGAGTCCCAAGGAAATTCAGTTGCATTGTAAAGCACAGGAGTAATATAATAAGATGTTTGATTCCAATCACATTTCATTTTCATTTGCAATGTCGTAGCTTGAATCTGATTTCCTAACAAAATAACAGTTTGTCTTAAATCCGCTAATTCCTCATGTATTTCTGAATCTATTTGTTTTTGAGTTCCCCATAATTGTTCTGAATTTTGTTGCCATGTTTGCACAAAGTTAGCAGATTGAACTCCTTGTTGAAGGTCTATTCCTGCAGTAGCCACTGTTGCTGTTATGGCTATAATACCCATAATTACAGCCATTAACATCCAACAAATCTTCTTGCCTTTTTCAACAATCTTTTGGAGATAGAAGTCAATATCCCTATAACTGGGGTCTCCTGCCATTCTCGATTCATCTGTACAGGCAACCACACTCCAATTCTTGCTCTTGAGATGTAAAGACTAGAGGTATTTGGGAAACTAATAGAATTATTAATACAGGTATATAAAGAGCATTTGTTTAGACATTCTATTGCCCCATTACTATTGTTCCAAACAATATTACCCAATAACAGAACATAAGGAAGACACACACAAGCCCTAACCCATTCAGTATTATTACGAGTAAGGGTGAAAGTTTAATTAATACTTATATTAGAAATGCGCCCCCGCCAAGAACTAACAGTGCGGAAAGCCGAGGCTAATTTCCACAGATGCGGCTGAGTGGGATGTTCCACCCTGAAAGGATTAGGTGGTGTAAATCCTTCCCCATGCCAGATAATAGAATTATTTGCATGTGTACTTATGCTTTGGTTCTCCTTACACCATTTAAAATCGAATGCCTGGCCTTTTCCATGAGCAGAGCCTACAAGATTCCAATCATTTCGTGGTTCTGAGCCATGACACACAGTCCATGGAAATACAGGACTGTTAGTGTACACATAAGGAATCTGGCACATGGGAATCCCCACAGGAATAGGAATTTTATTCTGAGAAATATTGCCTTTAAACCCTTGCACGGCAAGTGCATATTTGGAATGGTGATTATGGGTACCATTTTCTCCAATAGTTAACCATAATTGATAATGCATTTTCAAACAAAGATCTTCTTCTCTAAAACATATGGGCATGCCTTCCACTCCTGTAGAGTAATTATTAATCAATTTTCCTTCCTCCTCAGGCTTTTAGAGGAAGGCGAGAATCAATGGGCCCAGAAAAATGAAAAGACTAATTAACATAAATAGGGTAGGATTTGTTCCCCCAAGTTAACAATTCGAAAAGAAATGAATTAGTAATATAAGCCCAATATGTATAATTATGTGAAGGTGCACTATTTACTGCTGTGGTTGTCAAGGTAAGCATAACAAAGAATAACTGTATTTAGTGTGACATTCTGCCTTTTAAAAGTCTCTATCTTTTCTGTTTTTTTGTGTCAGCTTCTTCGGCTTGTTCATGTTTAGGTTTCAGACATCTGGATGGGACCCAAAGCTGGTCTCCTTTATCTATAATGATAAGAGCAAAACCTCGACCCTATATGCTAATTAAATTTTGCCTTCTTCCATTGATTATTATCTTTATTCTTCCACTAAACTAGTTGTCTAATACACTGATATATTTGGCTTATTGTTGGCTAGAGTATTGGATAGATATAAAATAAATGTTAATATATATATTTAGTTTAATAAGCTTATACTGACAATTAGGGTGAGAAACATAAAAAACATAACTAATTAAAAGATTAAGTTAATATTGGACAATGTTACAAAATGACAGATAGAGCAGTTTTATATATATACTTACCAATATTTAGCTTTTAGGTGGGAAGTGTTGAATTGTTGAAGTAGCAACCGACACTAGAGTTTTGGTTGACTGTGTTTAAGATTAACAAATTTGATAGTATAGATGCCAACCTGTGAGTGTTTTGCTAATTCCTGAGGAAGTGGCCAGCCTCCTCAGGAAGGAACACAACACTCCTTGGGCTGTACATTTTAAGGTTTATGCATCAGTCCCTGGGAGAGTGGCCAGCTCCCCCAGGGAGGAATACAACACCCATTGAAATGCACTTTATCTTTTTTAATTTGTTACAAAACATCTTTGATGTGCTTACTATTTTAATTTTTAATATGCTTTCTGAAATATGAAAAGTGTTAACTAGTAAGGCATTGGTTTTTTGATTAACAAAGTTTTTTGTATGATGCTTTACTTTTAGGCTTTAATAATACTTACCAAAATTTGTCTTAAGATATTTAGTTTTAGAACTGTTCAAATTTAAAACAAGAGATTTATATATATATATACTTAATAAAATACCTCTATGTATAATATACAAATTATTAAATACTTAAGTATGCAACATATTGTACTGAAGTTTTGATTAGTATTTAAGTATATTATACATTATTCATAACTACAGTAGATTATATAACAACAGGCATCTAATGAACAAACTTTTATTTCTTAAGCATTTAAGATTTTAGTAGCATGATTAGAATGACCCCAAATTCTCCATTTTGTATAGTTTTAGGCATAGGCAAAAACAAATCACTATTTCCCATTTGGGCTGTGGGGTAATACATTAACTTGTAATTTTAATACTTGCATTGGTTCTGTTGTTAATATTATAATTAGAATTGGGGCTGTTGCTCACAGTGTTGAATATAAACTTGATTTATTCTTGGCTACTTTTCAGGAAGGGGAATGTGGGCTGACTTGTCCCGTCCAAGAAAAAAACAAAGAAAGTCTTAGCAAGTTTTAAAACAAAGTGATAGTGACATAACTGGATATTAACCCCTTGCAACAAACCAGCAATATTTGGGACCACTGCATTTTGCAGGGGTATTAGTTTATTTTACTATAATTTACTGTTATGTACTACCCCAGCAGACTTTAATGGCTGCTTTGTTTTTGTACTTATAATTAAAAATTATGATTAATAACATTATATTTTATTTAATACTATATTGAAACATTATTATATTTTCAGGAATTTTATACACTTTTAAAGTATTCATATGAACTTTTTATTCATATAGCTTTAATTTTTATAAAATTAGAAAATTTCTTTTAATTGTACAACAGTTTTAAATACTTCATTCAACTTATGTCACATGAACTTTAAAAGACCAAGTTACTTGTGATAGTTTGAAATAAAAGCTACTCTTTAGAGTTTGACTCCAAGAAAGCAGGTTTGAACATTGTATTCCTTTTAAAAGTGATAAGACATGTTTTTCCATGAAAACGATAAGGTTAAAGTACAATAAGCTATTTTGATAAAACAGACTTTCTTTATTGCATACTGATTATTTAAGAGAAAAACTTTGTAAACTTTTGCTAAAACAGACTACTGACTTGAGAAACTTTGAGAAAGAATAAAACTTTATATTATTATATTGTTTGACATTAAAGCTTTTAAATTTTTAAAGATAGACTGCTTAAATTTTACTTAGCTTTGACCACAAAAATTCCTTTTCTGCACACCTTTTGCACTTTCTGTATTCCTTTAGCTTTTGTCCCACATTTTACTTTTTCTTAATAACCAGTCATTTAATTTTGGGACAAAATTATTGTCTTTTTCCTTAATAATAAAAACACATTTTATATACCTTCCATACTTAAGTTACTACAATGATTTTGGAAACTGTTTCCAAGCAAACTTCTGACAACATACAATTACCATCAACATTAAACAAACTTGTTAAAATGATAATTTAAATTGGTTGTATGCAAATATAACTTTTCTTCATTTTAAATACTTAGCATGTAACACTAGAGACAGTCCTTTAGAGGCAAGTTGGCAGGGGAGGCTGGCTGCTGACAGGTTTTCCTGTTATGAAATTATTTTATTATTATTATTAAGTTGGCTTTCTGTTTAATAATTATTTTTTGGAATTAGCCATCTAAATATTTTCATTTAAACAGTGCTTCCTCAAACTCTCCATAACTATTCTTAACCACATAGACTATAGTCATTTTATCTTAAGACAAATTTTACGTTCACAGAACACATTCTCTTAAACAAATTTACCAAATTTTAGTAGAGTTCTTTTAAGAATTTTCATTTGTCAATTTAATATTACCATCTGGAGGTATCAAAATAGATATTGACACTGAACAAACAGACAAACACAAAAAGAGTTATGACACAACAACAGAAACATAAAGCTTACTAATTTGACCCATAATTTTCACTTTTTTGGTATGGCTGTGTTCAAGCTCTCCATCATTTCACATCTTTGATTTTACTGTTTTTAAGATTTTTTCTGGAATCTGTGTTACCTGTAATATATAAGCTTGTTCTTTGAAACACTTTTGTTCATAATCAGCAACCAGCCAGGACAATTTAAGCAGCATAAATACATTTAAGCTCCAATTTAGCAGTTTATACAGATATTTAACATGCATATTTTGGATTATTACCTTTTAGGAGAACACTTAGGCTTAAATTTCAGGAGTAAGCTAGTGATCCAAAACTAAAAGCTCCTTTTAACACCTTAATAAAATTTTTGCACTAATTTTATCAATTTGGTCACACCGGCCCAACCAGAATCAGCATGGGAACAAAACAGAAAACACCAGTGTTGCCAAGTTTTTCTAACCTTCTAGTGGTTTAATTCTATTAGCCCCTATCATCCCACAGCCTTATCATTATGTAGGCAGTAGGAGGCTTACAATCTTACTAAATCTTTTGAAACAGGCATTTCTTTAAGATCAGGTTTGAGATTTCAAAATCCTTGCATACTCATTAATCTGGGATGAGGAATTACGCATAATCTCTGCTTCTCCCAATGGCTCTGCGTACCAAACGTGCGGCACTTAAACACCCGTTCGATCAACAAGATTCCCAACTCACCTTGGGCCCCACGTTGGGCACCATATGTTGTTGTCAGTGTGACGCGCAAAGGAAGAGTCAGACAAGTTGATGCATATGAAGCAGAGGGCTGCAGCTCACTTAGGCAAAACAGCCGCGAGATCACTGTGAACCTTTCTTTTATTCAGCTTACAACAGTGCATAAAATCGCCTCCCCTCATCTTGCTTTCCCACCGTGTTTCTCTCTTTTTTTTTTTTTCTAAAGATTTATCCATGTATTTATTTATCCTCCCCTTGCTGCTTATGTTTTTACTGTGTCCATTTGCTGTGTGCTTCTTCCGCGCCTGCCCATCTCCCCCTTGCTGTGAGGTCCTGCTGCACCAGCCCACTGTGCCGTGCGGGCCGGCCTGCTCCCACAAGGAGGCCACAGGAAGCAAACCCAAGGCCTCCCGCATGGTAAACACCCGCTTCCTGCTGTGAGGTCTTGCTGCATCAGCCTACCGTGCTGCGCAGGCCGGCCGGCCTGCCCTCACAAGGAGGCCCCGGGAAGCGAACCCGGGGCCTCCATATGGTAAATGGGAGGTCCATCCATTGAGCCACACCCGCCTCCCCCCACCGTGTTTCTCTTACTACACCAAAAGCACTGCCTTCTCTGGCAGTCTACCAAGGGACATAAGTATAAACATTATTTCTAGCCCTAAATGCCTTAGTCTATCTCATATCTCAGCTTGGTGCATGAGAGCGCTACCTATTTGTGAGTTCCCATACAATCTTTCTTGGGAATTCAGAGGGAATTCAGACAATAACATCTGTGTGGTGAGTTCATTTCGCTCTGCCTCCTCCCACTGATATCTGCAGTATGCAGTGTCCTTGGAGACATTTACTAATGTGTCTCTGCCAGCAAGCATGCTTTTTGAATGCTTAACCCTTTATGCTCTGACTCTCAGTATCTTCTCCAACAGCAGGGTACATTATCAACAT
>JAQZBX010114499.1:0-10013 GCA_029593785.1 Cabassous unicinctus
GGATTGAGAGTTAATGAGTTTTATTTGTTTTCTGTTTATTATTATTATTGGAATAATGAAAATGCTCTAAGAATGACTGAAGTGATGAAGGCACAAATAAGTGATTACACTGAAACCATTGACTTTAAACTTTGGATGGATTCATGCTTTATCAATATGTGTCAATAAAATTGATTTATTTAAAAAAAAAAAAAAAAAACTCCCAAAGATGAAAAGCTCCGTACAAGATGGTTTCAGACGCCAATTCTACCAATCATTCAAAGACATTCTGTGTTAATGGATTGGATGACTAAAAATTGCTAAGGTGTCTATCTTACCTAAACTGATTTACAGATTCAATGCAATCCCGATAAAAATCCCAAAAGCCTTTTTTGCAGAAATGCAAAAGCCAATTATCAAATTTATTTGGAAGATTAAGGGATCCCGAATAGCCAAAACTGTCTTTAAAAAGAAGGAAATTTGAGAGCTCTACCTTCTGATTTTAAAGCACATTACTTAGCTACAGAGGTAAAAAACACACACACACACAAAATAACAGCATGGTGCTGGCATAAAGACAGACAAATTGACCAGTGAAACTGAAACAAGAACTCAGAAACAGACCCTCACATCTACAGTCAAGGGATTTTTGAAAAAGCTGCCAAGCCCCTCCCAGGTTTGTTAGAACAATCTATTCAATAAACGGTGCTGGGAGAATTGAATATCCATATCCAAAAGAAAGAAAGATGACCCTTATCTCATACCTTTTACAAAAATTAACTACAAATGGATCAAGGATGTAAATATAAAAATGTCAACCATTAAACTCCTGGAAGAAAATGTAGGAAAACATCAAAATCTTGTGGTAGGTGGTAGTTTTTTAAACCTTACACCCAAAGCATGAGCAACAAAAGACCAGATAGATTAATGAGACACTTTTTAAACAAATCAATGGGACTTGGTTAAAAGGATGAAAAGGCAGCTGACTCAATGGGAGAAAATATTTATCAACCACATATCTGATAAGGGTTTAATATCCATGCTATATAAAAATATTATACAATTCAACAATAAAAAGGTAAACTACCCAATTAAAAAATGGGCAAAGGACTTGAGAAGACAATTGTCCAAAGAAGAAAAACACACACAAAAAATGTTAAACATCACTAGTGATTAGGGAAATGCAAATCAAAACTTCAATGAGATATCATTTTTCACCTATTAGGCTGGCCGCTATTAAAAAATGGGGAAAATGTAAATGTTGGAGGGGATGTGTAGAGATAGGAACACTTATTCACTGTTGGTGGGAATATAGAATGGTACAGTCACTGTGGAGGACTGCTTGGCAGTTCCTGAGGAAGTTGAATATAGACTTACTGTATGACCTGGCAATACCATTACTAGGTGTATACCCAGAAGAACTGAGAGCAGTTACACAAACAGACATCTGCACACAGATGTTCACAGCAGTGTTTTTCATGTTTGCCACAAGTTGGAAATAAGCAGGTGTCCATCAATTGAAGAATGGATAAACAAATTGCAGTGTATACACATGATGGAATATTATGCAGCAGTGAGGAGAAATGAAGTTTTGAAGCATGTCATAATGTGGATGAACCTGGAATACATAATGTTGAGTGAAGCAAGCCAGCCACAAAAGGACAAATACTGTATGATTGCACTATTATGAACTAAAAATATTGTGTAATCTCATGGAGTTAATAATTAGAACATAGGTCACCAGAAAACAGAAAAAAGGTAGAGAATGGAAAGCTGAGGCTTATTCTGTGCAGAATTGGTAAAATGGTTATTTGTAAATTTTTGGAAATGAATAGAAATTGTAAAAGCTCATCATAGTGTTTGTTACTAGCAGAACTAGTAAATGGGTATGACAGTGGTTGAAAGGGTAAGTTTAAGGTCATATATTTTACAAGAAGAAAAGCTAAACATGGGATTGTATAACATAGTGAAACCTCATGTAAAATATGACTATGTATGATATTGCATATATAAGACTGTTTTTACAAAATATGAATACAAATAAACTAGAGTGAGGGAAACAGAATAGCAGCTACATATGGCAGGGGAAGCATAGAGAGATTGGGTGATGTGTTTTTTTGTTGTTGTTTATTATTATTATTGGAATAATGAAAATGTTCTAAAAATGATTCAAGTGATGAATGCACAGCTATGTAATTATACTGAATATCATTAATTGTACACTTTGGGTAGATTTGTGCTTTATTAATATGTGTCAATAAAAATGATTTGTTAAAAAAGAGTACAGCAAAGTACATGTGATTATTGAGATTCTCAGGTAAAAACAAATAGATTTGAAAATTTAAAAAGTTGCAAGTCATTGCTTTTGAGGTAAAGGAAAATGGGACCGATAAGTTAAAATTTAATATGTTTTATAGAATTAGTTTGCTTTTTAAATCTGAGCATGTATAACTTTGATAAAAATAAAACATTTTAATGAATCAATTCTCATAAAATGTGACAAAAGAGCATACAAATGGTATACGGATAGAATGAAATGGGATGTAGGAAGAGATGATACTGAGCAAGAAAAAAATGGAAATTAAACCAGCAAATAATGAACACAATCTCAAGGAATTTTTAGCATGTTTGCCTTGTTTAGATTTTTTTTTAACACTAAGCATATTCTACACAAATATATTGCTTCCCCCACTAACCATGAATATCCATGAAAGTCACAATTATATGCCAGACAGTAAATCAGAAAGAGGAGGTACTAATTTTAAAAGATTACATAGCAAGTCATTTCCTAACCCAATACTCAACCTGAAATCTACAGCTTCTCAGGAAAGGTTCTTTTGGAAATTCCTCCAATTGTCTAACAGAGTGTAATCTACGAAAAGCCTATGTCTCCTCTTTTTTATTTCCTCATCACCAGCTTCCTTATTGCTTCCTTGACATCTCTGTTTCTCAAAGTGTAGATAATAGGATTGGTTAAAGCTGGAATCAGATTAAACAGCAGTGCCACAAACTTGGTCACATCATGAGAGAGCTTTGCCTTGAGAGTCTTGTACACATAGATGAAAGTACAGTAGAAAAAGGACACCACCATGAGATGGGAGCCACAGGTCTCAAAGGCCTTCTGCCTTCCTCCAGAAGTCTTTATCCTCAAAACACTATGGGCATTATGCCCATAAGAGATCAAGATCAGTGAGAGAGAAGAGACAAGGAAGATGCTACTTAGCATCATAATCTCCTTCTTATAATTTGTGATGTCCACACAGGCCAGCTGTATCATCGAGGGTGTCTCACAATAAAAATGGTTTATCCAGTTGTGGCCACATTGGGGAAGGGTCATTGTGATAGGCGTGTGGACCAAAGAGTTGCTGAAATCAGTTGTCCAGGATATGCTGGGCAGTGTCCAGCACAGTTGTAGTGGCATGAAGGTGAGATAATGCAAAGGCTGGCAGATAGCAACATAGTGATCATAAGCCATCATGGCCAGAAGAATGCACTCAGTGCCCCCCAGAAACAGGGTGATGAGAAGCTGGATCACACATCCAACAAAACATGGATTTGTCTGGCCCCTGAGATTGACTAATATTTGAGGGATGATGCAGGCCACACTAATGAGGTCAATAGAAGAGAGATGAGTGAGGAAGAAATACATGGGTGGGCAGAGATAGGGTCCAGAAGGGAGATCAGGATAGTTGTCCCATTGTCCATGAGGGTTAGAAATTAGAATATCAAGGTGAACACAAATAAAATCCTCTTTACCCATGGCTGCTCTGAGAAGCCCACCAAAATGAAGCCACGTCCAGTTGTGGAATTGTCTCTTCCCATCACATTATGAATGACCTGTGAGAAAAAAACTTCATTTTACCATTATGCTCTCTCAGTGGTGTATGAGAATTCTGCTTCTGACTCAATTTAGTAGAAAATCCCACATCATTAGTTTTTCCTTCCCTTTGCTCAACAAGAGACAGCTGGCCAATATAGGAGTTTCTTAATTAGAGAAAACAACATGGGTAGAAGAGAATGCTAACAAACTCCTCCAGGAATTGTCTCATAGCACAATTCTCTCTCCCACCTTTTCTCTTGCAGCCCTCATTCCTCATTTAGGCAACTCTCCTTATATGCCTAGAGCTCCACATAGATTTGTCCTTCATAATATCATCTTGTATACATCCTAAATTACATGTTCTGTGTCCCAAACACATTTACCTAATTGTCAATTAAACATCAATCAAATCATCAAATGCCCCAATGCTTACACTAAAGGCAGAAATTTACCTAAGATAAATTGAATAGGGAGAATTTCTCCAGGACCAAAGTTTGGGGAAATCTGTGTTGCTGGTAAACGGACATGACTCAAAGAGTCAGCCAGATAGGGAGAAGGTCATGACTCAGTCTGGTGCTGAATATTTCATCCTGTTGATCCCAATAATCTGGTGCACAAAGAGGGGGACCAGCCCTTTCCTTTCTATCCCCATCATGCTCTCTTCTCGTGACTTTTTGTCTTCCTCGCAGCTGCATTGATATTAATTTTATTCTTATTGTATCTGGATAAAAATAAGCAGATGGAAGTCTGAGCATTGTATGTCTTCAGAACCCTAAAGTACATAAGTTTTTTTTTATCTACTGTCTCCTTTCCCAGATGTTTATAGGCAGTACTAATGAAGACAAAGTTGAATATTTGAATGACATCTTTATCCAATTATGTTCCACTAGGCAAAGAATACTTCTGACAAATTCTTCCTGGCCACAATATATACCCACAACTCTGACCTACCATCTCACAAGAGTAAACAGGTATTCAAAAAGGGAATTTAAAAATAAATGTACATAACCACAGGATATGCAACTCAAACATAAAGAAGAGATTTAATATCATAGCATAAAGTCAGCATTTGTCCCCTCGTATTAATATAAGTCATAAAAACTAGCACAGAGATTTAGAAACAGAAAAGTAATTTAATGTTCATTTTCAGCATGTCTTGGAAATAGCTAAAACCTTAGACCAAATATTTTGATATGGGTGCCTAACATGGTGGGATTGAATATTGTATGCAGGAAGGAGTGAAGAGAGGATGCTTGGAAATATTATTCTGCAGCTGTAGATCTCAGAAAGAGGTAAAAAAAACACTTCTCAAAATTGATTTTTACACCCTCAGGTCTAAAACCTAAATGCCTTGTTTGCAATGGAGGTGATTTTGTGCAGAGTTTGTGGCAAAGTGTGGATTTAGATTGCTAAGGAGTGGACAAAATATGAAATCACACAGACAAGCCATATTTTTAAAGAAAGGCCATCACATTATCAGATGAGGTGAAAAGACTATTTACATTTGATGATCCCCATAACTTCTGTCCCCTTTGGACGGGGAGAAGTAAATACTACAAACATAAAAATACTCAGATCATAAGAAATATTCCAGTGATTCTACACTGAGGCCCTAGCTACCCCTAACACAATTTTCATGTAAATAGTTAGTTCATGGAAAACATTTATCCTCCAATGATGAGCAAGGAAAAAGAACTAGTAAAGAGCCTGTACAAAGTAACCATAAGAAAAACATAATCAAAGGAAGAGGAAATATAAGTAACAGATAAAGGACACAAAAGAGATAAATACTGCCAAGGAGTAGAGGAAAATTGGAACAAGTATGTCATCATGAATAATAATTTTAAAAAATATAACAAAAGGCAATCACCTTTAAGAAGCATGAACATAATGAAGAGATTCAAAACTTCAAGGAACATAAGGTAAGAAAACTGGGTATGAACTGTGATCCAGCAAAGATCAGGAAGCACAAGGAAAGGGAAAATATTAAACTTTTGCAGAAACGAAGAAGAAATTGAATGAGGTGCACACAGTAAGGTACATAGAAGAGGGAAATAAGAGAAGTGAGCAAACTGAACAGAAATAAAGGAAGAGTTAAAAGGAATTAGAAAGAAAACCTTAGGTATGAAAGGAAGACAGTGAAAGATTGGAAAACTCAAGGAAGAAAATTAAAATAGTGGAATATTTAAACACTTTTAAAAAACATTGCTGAAATTAAAGATTTGTTTCTATAGATTTGAAGAACATACTATATCCTCAAGAAAACTGATTCAGAAAAATCAACACTGTTAATTTTAGTGAATGCCAAATATACAGAAGTTTTGGGCAGCTAGACAAAGGGATTAAGTCTCTCGTAGAGCAAACAAATCATCTAGCTTCAGATGTTGAGACCATATACAACATTGGAAAACCCTAAAGCAGAGCTCATATAATCCTCAACAAGGCTTCACCTTGGGCATACTGGGCCTGAGAAATATTTTTGTGGGGACTCCTGTCTCAATAAAAAGTTATTTCCTATTAAAAAAATACCACATTGACCAGTGGGAACAAGGAATTTTAGAGTTCATCAAGTCATCTGGTAGACCCCACAAGCAGGGCAAAGGTTCAAAGAGCCTTTCTCTGTCTCTATCTCTGCCAAATGGAGAGATATGATGGGGATCCATGCAGGTCCTGAACCAGGCTGGGTGCCTACTTTGAATCTACTGGGAAAGAAAATTTGCTGAAGGCACTACAAAATATTGGGTACCCTGAAATATAAGACCAGGACAGAGGTCCAGCTTTTGCCTGGGTCCAAGGACAGTACTGAGTATGGCCCATGGTTTTATACTCACAAAGTTTTAAACATGCAAGAACTATGAGAATGTTGTTCCCAAGAGCCCAGAAATGATATGAAAATCCGTATCCAAAGGTTTAGCAAGGTGCACTGAAATGTGCTATGAACCCAAATAAAACCAGTGCAAGGAGGAGTGTGATAGAAATGAATGCAAATGTTGAATGCCTTGAAAGTATTGAAATAACATACAACACATTTCAGGAGGGGTAAATGGAAAGAAATAATACTGCAATACAGGAAAAGTACAATGATTTTCCAATTATTAACAGCTAGGGTTCAAAAAGTATAATTAAAACTGACAAAACAACATACAGAGTCATAAATATACTTGAGAATAAAAAGTGTAACATTAATAAAATAGACATCATCAAAAGAAATAATTGGTGAATGAACATGAAGGTAGAAGAAAAATGCATTAATTTAATCATTTCTCATGATAGGAAATATATAGACACTTCCTAAAGAAATAAATTATTATAAAGTGTTATTTCTTAATATTAATGTAAATTATTATCAACATTTAATATTATTAAGTAAATGCATTGTTATACAGCTAAGCATTGGAACATTTATTTCTTTTAGCAGGAGATATATACACACAGTAAGAGTAAGGACAGTAGAAAACAAAGTGAAAAGTTTTCTAAAATCTACAAAAACAAAGCATAGCATAAAATAATATAATTAGGACTAAGCATAACTGTCACAACAGTAAATGTTAATGAATTAAACTTCCCCATTAAACCAAAAATCTTTCAAATTGGATCACAAAGTAATGCACACCTTGATCAATAAACCTCAAAAAAGGTTTAAAAATGGAAGAAGGTCAATAATATGCCAGGGAAATGCAATAAACACAAAAATAATGTTCATTATATTAATATAATACCAGGTTGAATTCAAACCAAAAACCCTTAAGGAAGAGAAAGAAACATAATTCATAATACCAGAATATGCTGTGATCTCAATAAATTCCCTTAAGATTATATTTTGGAGTGGGATAAGCTCAGTCAAAAGTTTAAGTGGAAACTAAAGAAGCGTGAAAATTCAAGAAAAACTTAAAAAAAAAGAGAGGGTATTACTCCTTCCAGATATTATAACATACTCTAAAACTCAATAATATAAACTATGTGCTATGGATGCTTTAACAGATAGCTCTATGGAGCAGAAAAGAAAGATCATAAATAGACACAAATACATGTGGAAATTTAGTATTTGAAAATGATACAACATAAATCAGTGAGGAAAAGAAAGATACTCAACAGATGTTGAATCACCTAGCTAGCCATCTGGAAAAAAGATAAAGTTGGACACATACCTCAACCTTTATACCAGGATAAGTTAAAAATGGATCAAGTATTTAAATATAAAATGAAAACTACAATAGAACTAGAAGAAATCAAGATAGAATTATCTATTGACCTTGCAAGGAAGAAAGCTTTTCTAACATTAACACAAAACAAAAAACATAAATAATATTCATAAATGAATTTTTCATAAGCATTCAAAACAAAGTGAAAAACTTGAAAAAGGGAACAAGCATTTGTAATTCACTGCAAAAGGAGCTAAATTTCCAAATATATACAATGCATCTACAAATGAATAGGATAACAAGCTAATAGATAAAAAGGGGTATGAAGAGAGATTTCCCTTAAAAAAGGAAATAAATAATTATGAAACTAAGAAAAACTCCCAATCACACTCATGATAAGACAAATGCAAATTTAATCTAATCTCACCATTCTCACTTTCCATTTTGCAGAGATGAAAAGTTCAAATTACAACAAACTTTATTGAAAGCACTTTATGATACTTTATGATATCTATCAAAATTATGAATGGCAAACACTGTGAAGCAGCTATTTCACTTCTAAAAATTTAGCCTACAGATACTCTCACAGATTATGAAATGATGTGTATAAAAGGCTATTCATTAAAGCATATTTGTGATTGTTTTTCTTAGAGGAGTGTAGGAACATTCCTGGGCAGAGCAAACTGAGGTCACCCTAGAGACACCACACCTTTTGCCCTCAATGGTTTCTCTTTATGGCTTGTTTCATGGTCACTTGACTGTAATGGTTAAGAAGTCATTTCCAATGTCCAGAACAAATGACCTGCTTTAGCTTAAGCTTATCAGTACAACCAAATCACTCCTGAACTTTTTCTCTTAAGGTGTTTTCCATTATTTGCATCATTTTCTGAATATTTCTCTTTCCTCACATCCTTATTAAATAGAACTGCCCTTCAAATGGACCCAGTCCTTGAGTTAAAGCATAAGAAAAGCAAAAGCATGAAGTATCTTTAGGTTGTAATAAAGGTAGTGCCATGGTCCTACTCTCACATCAGTGCCAGAAAGAACTAGAAAGAAACACAAAATACTTCAAAATATCCTGAAGAGTGTGTGACATGGATTAGATCTCCATGCACACAAAGCCCACTCCTCTCTCCTTAATTGTTTTCTGTCTCATATTGTTGTTAATTATGAGGCATATCTGGGCATTGAGGTGCACAAATAATGCTTCGGGAGAGAAGTTTAGCCAGCTAAACAAAAAAAGTTTAGCCAGCATATACAAAAGGATGGAGACCAAAATGAATATGAACACAGGATCTCTTCCTGCTGCTCAGTCTCCTGGTATCACACTGGGTCTCTTAGAGGTTGCCGCTCCCGCCCCCCCCCCACAGTGCATGTGTGCACACATGCATGATCTTCCTTCCCTCACACACCAGACTCACACACACACACTCACCAATACCACACCTCCTCCATTAGGATAGGAGTCTTCTATTCTGCTGCTGGTTCTGAGATTACCATATCTGATTCTTCCTTTCTTCAGTTAAAGGAACCCCCACACACACACCTAAATGATCTTCCAATAAGCACCCAACCTTTTCCAGTTTCCTATGGATATTGATTACAGGTGATACCAGGGAAACTAATGACATTTTAAAAATAAAATAAATTATCAATCCAGGAATATTTTTAAGCCTATGGTAACAGATTTTTCAAGTATTCCCTGAAATTTTTCTAAGTTCTTGTTACTTCTTCCCAATCATCTCTTAATTTTTCTCTGTAGAGCCAATCCTACACAGCCACTTGTCTCTTCTAACACATCTCTTTCTCTTTTCAATAAATAAGCCCCAATTTTGGGTCTTACATACACCATTATTTTTAGTTAAAACACCATTTCAGGGAAGCGGGTGTGGCTCAGTGGATAGAGCCCCCGTTTACCATATGGGAGGCCCGGGTTCGCGCCCCGAGGCCTCCTTGTGAGGGCACGCCGGCCTGAGCGGTGCGGTGGGCTGATGCAGCAACCTCACGGCAGGAGGCGGCTGTGGCGCAATGGATAGCGCACCCGTTTACCATATGAGAGGCCCCGGGTTCGC
>JAQZBX010114500.1:0-10013 GCA_029593785.1 Cabassous unicinctus
ATATATATATATATATATATAATTTTGAAGAAAATATGGCTAATGTATGTAATGTTTTTAAATAATGACATTGTATGGTAATGGAGTAAACTCTCTAATCAAGAGAAACAGACAGGCAGGTTGGATAAGGAAATATGTCCCATCTATATGCTGTCAACAAGAAACTCACCTTACACCCAGGGATACAGGGAATTTGCAGGTGAATGGTTGGCAAACAATTTTGCATGCAAACAACAACCAAAACTGGGCAGGAGTAACTATAATAATATCAGACAAAATAGAATTTAAAAGCAAAACTATTGTAAGAGACAAAAAAGTATACAATATATTAATAAAGGAGTATTCTATCAAGAAGAAGTTACAATCATAAACACTTATGCACTTAACGAGGTCACCTCAAAATTCATGAGAAATCATTGGAAATTTAAAGGAAGAAATAGATACCTCTACAATTACAGTGGGGGTCTTTAATACACCATTATGACCATTAGAAAGAACATCGCAATAGAAGATCAATAAAGAAACAGAGACCTTGAATAATATGTTAGAGGATCCAGACCTAGATTAATAAAATTGACAAACCCTTAGCTAGATTAACAAAGAAAAAAAGAGAAACGAGGAAAATACATAAAATAATAAATGAAGAAGGGATATCTCCAATGACCACTTCAAAGAGGATACTTTGAAAAATTGTATGCCAAAAAAATGGATAACTTAAATGAAATGGACAAATTTCTAGAAACATACAAGCAGGAAAGAAGAAATTAATGAGCTCAACAGACCAATCACAAGTAATGAGATTTAATCAGTTATCAAAAACCTCCCAACTAAGAAGAGCACAGGACCAGATGGGTTCACAGATGAATTTTTGCAATCATTCTGGAAAAAACTAACACCAATCCCAATTAAACTCTTCCAAAAAATAGAAGTAGAAGTAACATTGCCTAACCCATTCTATTATGCCAACCTCACCCTAATATTAAAGCCACACAAAGACACTATAGTGTCTTTGGAAACACTATAAGTAAGGAAAGCTATAGACCAATATCTCTAATGAACCTACATGCCAAAATCCTAAATAAAATACTTGCTAATTATATTCAACAATACATGCAACGAATTACACATCATCAGCAAGTGGTTTTCATCCCTGGTATGCAAGGATGGTTCAACATAAGATAATAAAATCAATGTAATACACCACATTAAGAGATCAAAGAAAAAAATATATGATCTTCTTCACTGATACAGAAAAAGCTTTGGACAAAATACAGCACCCTTTCCTGAAAAAAAAAAACAACACTTCAAATGATTGGAATAGAAGGAAACTTCCTCAAAATGATAAAGGGTATATACGAGAACGCCACCATCATATTCAATGGTGAATTGATAAAAGCTTTCTCTCTAACATCTGTAACAAGAAAAGGATGCCAACTTCACCACTCTAATTTAACATTGTCTTGGAAGCACTTGCTCGAACACTGAGGCAAGAAAAATATATAAAAGGCATCCAAATTGGAAAGGAAGAAGTAAAAATTTCACTATTTGCAAACCTCATGATCTTATACAAAAAAAGCCCTAGGAAATCTAAAATAAAGCTTATAGAGCAGATAAATGAGTTCAATAAAGTGCAGGATATAAGATCAATGTGCAAAAATGAGTAGCATTTCTATACATCCATAATGAGCAATCTGAGGAAGAAATCAAGAAAAAAAATCCATTTTCAATAGGAACTAAAAGAATCAAGTACATAGGAATAAGCTTAACTGAAGATGTACAGATCTTGTATACAGATAACTACACAACATGTTAAAGGATATCAAAGAAGACCTAAACAAATGAAAGAATTGTCCCTGTTCAGGGATAAGAAAATGAAATATTGTTATGATATCTATCGTGCACAAAGTCATTTACAGATTTAATTCAAATCAAAAAACAATTATGACACCAGTATTGGAAAACCTAACTATAGAAATTATCTGGAAGAGCAAGGGTCACTGAATAGTCAAAAACATATCAAAAAAGGATAAAGAAATTGGAGGAAAC
Source organism: Cabassous unicinctus (assembly GCA_029593785.1). Classification (NCBI taxonomy): domain Eukaryota; kingdom Metazoa; phylum Chordata; class Mammalia; order Cingulata; family Chlamyphoridae; genus Cabassous; species Cabassous unicinctus. The sequence continues at coordinate 2,047 of JAQZBX010114500.1, forward strand.
ATACTATCTGACTTTAAAACATGCTGCAAAGCTACAGCGGTCAAAACTGCATGGTATTTGCAAAGTGATAGACATATTCACCACGGGAACAGTATTGAGAATTCTGATATAGATCCTTGCATACATGCTCAAATGATATTAATCAAGACCACTAAGCCCACACAACTAAGAGTGAATGTCCTCTTCAACAAATTGTGCTTGGAGACCTGGATATCCATATTGATGAGAATGAGAGAGGTTAACCATCTCACCCCCTATACAAAAATTAACACAAGAGGGATAAACATCTAACTATAAGAATCAAGACCATAAAGCTTCTGAAAGATAATGTAGGGAAGCATTTACAAGATCTTGTAGTAGGAAATGATTTAAAAAATTTTACACTCAGAGCATGAGCAATGAAAGAAAAAAAATAGATAAATGGGACCTCCTCAAAATTAAAAAAAAAATTTATGCTTCAAAGGACTTTGTCAAGAAAGTGAAAAGGCTGCCTACTCAAAGGGAAAAAATATTTGGGAACCATCTATCCAAAACGGGTCTAATATCAAGCATATATAAAGGAATCCAATGTTTCAAAATTAAAAAGACAAACAACCCACTTAAAAATGTGCAAGTGATTTGAATAGACACTTCTCCAAAGTAAAAATACAAATGGCTAAAAAGCACATGAAAAGATGCTCAACAACCCTAGCTGTTAGGGAAATGCAAATCAACACTACAATGATATATCATCTTACAACCATTAAACTGGCAGTTATTAAAAGAAACAGAGGGCTACAAGTGTTGGAGAGAATGTGGAGGAATGGGAACCCTTATACACTACTGGTGGTAATGTAGAATGGTGCAGCCATTGTGGAAGGCAATTTGGCGATTCCTTAGGAACCTAACAATAGAAGTGCCATATGAAACAACAATCCCACTCCTGGGTATATAATCAGAAGGATTGAAAGCAGAGACACGAACAGATATATGCACACGAGTGTTCATAGTGGCTTTATTCACTATTGCCAAAAGTTGGAAGCAACCCAAATGTCAATCAACAGATGAATGGATAAGCAAACTGTTTTATACATACAATGGACTATTACTTTGCTGTAAGAAGGAATGCAGCATTAAAACATGGGAGATCATGGATGAATCTTGAAGACCTTATGTTGGAAGAAGTAAGCCAGACACTGAAGGACAAATATTACATGACTTCACTGATAAGGATTAAGCAAACTGAGCACACTCAGGGAGATTGAGTCAGGCAGATAGGTTTACAGGAGACAGAAAGGGAGTAGAAGTTGGTGAGCAGATGACCAAATGAGTAACATCTATAAGTTGGAAGGGTGTAGTTGTACAGTGGATCATCAGGACAGTGTTGCAGCGATGTGATTGGGTCAGTTAGTGCTGGTCTGTGAGGGAGAGTAGAGAGGGTGATGGGTTGGACTATCCTTGGAACTGGGGGAAAGGTAGGGGGAAGGATCAGGTGAAATCTGGGGCTTTGAAGGTCTGTGGTTATATTAGTCAGCCAAATGGGTGCTAATGTGAAATACCAAAAATGGGTTGGTCTTTACAAAGGGTATATATTTGGGGTAGAAGTCCACAGATACCAGGCCATAAAGCGCTAAATTTCTTCTCTCACCACCGTCCATTGCCACATGTTAGAGCAAGACAGCTGCTGGCCTTTGTCAGGGTTCAGGCTTCTGGGGTTCCTCTCTTCCCAGGGCTGCGTTTCGGTCTGGGCTTAGCTCCTGTTTCATCCGCAAGGTCAGCTGTAAATGATCAGGCGAATGGCTTGCTTCTCTTCTCCTGGGGCCTTCTTTCCAACATCAAAACTACTTCTCAAAAGACTGCTATTCAAAACCTGCTCTGACTGCCCTTTGCCTTGCCTTGTATATTCGATTCCCCACCCACCAAGGGGTGGGGCTCAATGCCCTACTGACGTGGCCCAGTCAACACTATAATCATAATTTAATCATGCCCAGATTAACAGATCAGATTACAAGCATGATCCAATTATATTTTTGGAATTCATAATTACATCAACCTGCCAAGTGGCCACATTCCACCCTCTGAATTCCAAAAATACATTACAATATTCAAAAAACTTAAATCAGTAACAATTCAAGTACAAAATCATATCATAATCAGTTTAAAGAAATACAGTTCATCTTGAGGCCAAGTCCCATCTGCTATAGACCTCTGAAACTTACAAAACCATTTAACTGCTTCCAATACACAAATGGAAAGACAAAGGATAAACATTTTCAATATCATAAGAAGAAATTGGGATGTTAAACATGAGTCATGGATCCTCTACAGTTCAGTAAACCTGCAGGGTATCCTCCATTCGTTTTCAAAGTCTGAGAGTAATTCATAAGATGATGGTTCCTTCTCCTTGGGGCCACATGGAAACCCACAATATCCAGAGGCTTGCCCAATGGCCATTTTCTTGGTTTGACCCTCATCAAGTATCCAGGTGTTGACCAAGTTCCAGACCTCACCCTCCAATAGTGTTGGGGTGATTGCCACACCTTACTCAATCTTTGGGTTAGAGTCGTAGCCCCCCTAGTACAGTGAGGTGAAGACAACATTCCCCCTAACCTTTGGCATACAGGTTCAACACTCTCAGAGCAACGAGTTGACCAACTGGCCTTCCCTAACACTTGGCATGCCGGTTCAACCCTCTCAGAGCAATGGGTTGACCACCTGGCCTACTCTAATCCATAGGGGACAGGTACACCCCTCTCAGACCTATGGGGTGTTGACCTTAACGGCCCTAATCTTTGAGGAATGTATTCCAGCCTCCCTGCAACCTGGGATGGCAAAACTCTCCCAGAATATTGGGTGGGGACATCCACCTTCTTCAACTGCAGGGGCAAACTCACCCTCTCTGTACACATGGGTGGGGCTCCATTCTTGGCCCAAGGAGATGTCTTAAATACAGATCTCGGCTTCCACGGTTTTCTTCTTAATGCTGATTCTCCTTCAATCTCTCCTTTCCATGTTCTCTTTTGTCCAAGCTGACAGTGGTTTTGTTCATACAGCTCTCTCAAAAACTTTGTTGGTTTAGCATGCAGGAAGCAGGGCTCCAAACCACCAGAGAGTAAGACTTTCCACAACTCTTTCCGAGGTAACTGCATCTTCAATTCTGAGTTACGCATTCCAAGTTTAGTAAAGTATTCAAATAGGGCATTTTCATCTGGGAATTTGATTCCCAGAAATTTGGAAGTCCCAGAATCAGTTTCTGTTTTCTTTGTGCCCAAAAGTTCAGTCTTTAATGTATTTCGCTCATCTAGTATTTTGCTATAAGCTGCAAGGAGAAGCCAATCCACATTCTCTGAGTTTACCTTGGAAAGTTTTTCAACTAAATGCTCCAGTTCACCATTTTCAAATTCTGTCTTCCATGTAACACCAGGAGTTAATCTTGCTAAGTTCTCTGCAACTTTAAAACATGGATCGCCTTTCCTCCAGTTTCCAATAATAATTTCATCATTTAATTCTAAGGCATCATAGAAAGTCTCTTTAGTGTCCATATTACTATCAACAGTCTCTTTAAAGTGATCTAGGCCTTTTCCATCAAGCATTTCACAATTCTTCCAAAAAAATACCCCATACCCATTTATAAAACCGTTCCAACATTTTGGTAATTACAAAAGCACTTCCTGACTCCTCGGTACCAAATTCTTTATTAGTCAGCCAAAGGGGTACTAATGTGAAATACCAAAAATGGGTTGGTGTTTACAAAGGGTATATATTTGGGGTAAAAGCCCACAGATACCAGGCCATAAATTGTTAAGTTTCTTCTCTCACCACCATCCATTGCCACGTGTTAGAACAAGATAGCTGCAGGCCTTTGCCAGGGTTCAGGCTTCTGGGGTTCCTCTCTTCCCGGGGCTGCATTTCTGTCCAGGCTTAGCTCCTGTTTCCTCTGCAAGGTCAGCTGTAGATGATCAGGTGAATGGCTTGTTTCTCTTCTCCTGGGGGCTTCTTTCCAACATCAAAACTGCTTTTAAAAAGACTGCTATTGAAAACCTGTTCTGACTGTCCTTTGCCATGCCTTTTATATTCGATTCCCCACCCACCAAGCAGTGGGCCTCAACGCCCTACTGACATGGCCCAGTCAATGCCCTAATCATAATTAATCATGCCCAGATTAACAGATACGATTACAAGCATGATCCAATTATATTTTTAGGATTCATTAATACATCAAACTGCCAAATGGCCACAGTGGTTAAAACTACAATTTTGAGAATGTTCTGTGGCAAATATGGCAGGGGAGGTTTACTTGTGTATGGTGTTGGCTGTGGGGAGTATATGGGACAGGGCACACCTGGGGCATGCTTCTGTGGATTATGTAAGTGGTCATCTTGTCATAGTGTTTTATATCAATGGGTGGAGAACCACACAATAAACAAGAAAATATTAAACTCCCATTCTGGGGAGTACTGCTGTGTTCACAATTAGATAGACAAGAATCCCTTGAGAACATAGGCAATGCCTAATAAAAGAAAACAGACCAATATGTCAAGCCCTCAATATTATTTCAAGTAATTATGAATCTGATACTTCAAAAATTGAAACTTTGTGTTTACCATAAGTTCTGAGGGGAGGGGCAAGGAAGAATAAAATTGATGGAATGTAGGGCATTTTTAGAGCATTAGAACTGTTCTGTATGATCTTGCAATAATGGATAAAGGCCATGTAATAGCAAAAGTTGTGCTGATGCAAAGTACCAGGAGACTGTTTGCTTTTACAAAGGGTATTTATCTGAGGTAAAAGCTTATGGTTACAAGGCCCTAAAGAGTCCAACTCAAGGTTGTTTTCTCACCCAAAGTCTTTTGCCATGTGTTGAAGCAAGATGGTGGGCAATGTCTGAGAGGGTTCAGCCTTCCTCTTTCCTCTTAAGGCTTCATGGTGCCAGCTCCTTCCAATCTCACCTGTAGGTTGAAGGGCTCAATTCTCTTTGGGCCTTCTCAGCTGCTCAGGGCTCTGGTCTCTACAGCTTCAAATTTTCAGGCATATTGATCAACTCTCTCCCAGGTCCCAGGATTAAAGTTCTCTCCTCTGCTGTTTCTATGGAGCTCTCTCTTTCTTCTGTGTATTTTCTCTTGTCGGCCTTGTAGAGTGAGTGTCCATTTATATAGCCCACCAAGGGGACAAGGACTCAAATTAAAGTCCTAATCTTGATTTAATAAATTAAATGTAAAGCCTTTGAATTTAAATCACTCAAAGGGTATCATACCTATACAAGCAGACAAGTTTAAAAATATAATCAATATCTCATTTTGGAATTCATAAATAATATCAAACTGCCACAGGCCACTTCAAATTTTGTCAATACCTAAAAAAGTGTATGAGCCAAAATGTAAACCATAATGTAAAGCATTGACCATGGTTAGTAGCAATGCCTCAATATTTATACATTAATTTTAACAAATGTACAATCCACATGTAAAATATTATTAATAAGGGAGCAGGGAAATGGGTGAGGGCATTTGGTATATAGGAATCCCCTATATTCTTTGTTTGGCTTTTGTGTATCCTAAAGCTTTTTTGAAGATAAAATGAAAAAAATAAGACTCTGGGGAAAAATATGGAGGAACTTGTCACTTTACATACAAGACAACAGATATTAGAGTGATGAAAAACACAATGACTAATTTTTTATATCAATTTTTTAATTTTTTAAATTTTATTGTCTGTTTTAAAAAAATATTTCATTTTCTTATTAATTTTATTTGGTTATTTTGTTGCCTTCATTTTTGGAGAGATTTTGGATCAAAGAAGGGTCACAACAGTGGCAGGGGATGATCACTCATGTGGGCTGTCAGTGATGAGTGATGCATAGGAAGGGGTTCACCTGGGGAATGTCTCTTAGACATATGAATATGTTCAAATGCTCATGGAGCATTGTCACAGTTTTGTCTTGGTGGGTGGAGATCCACACAAAACCTGAAAGAATACTGAATACCCATCCTTGGGATTTCTGCTTCATTCTCTATTAAGACAGTGAGAATCCCCTGAGTGCAAGGAAAGTTCTTAGTGAACAAAGACAGACCATTATGCTACTCCCTTGATATTGATGAACTTTTTCTTGTGAAATTGAATCTTAGCCTAGTATTATATACTGTCTAAGAGTTACCTTCAAAGCCTCCTTGTTGCTCAAATGTGGGCTCTCTATAAACCAAACTCAGCATATAAATGCACTACCTACCTCGACGGGACATGACTCCAAGGATGAGGCTCCGGAGGGATTATTACCAAACACCAATTAGCAAAGCATCTGGAAAAAGACCTTGACCAAAAGGAGGAAGTGGTAACTATAAATGAGTTTTTACAACTAAGAGATTTCACAGTGAATCAGGGTTCATTCCAGAGGTTACAATTTTACATATCTCATTGACTGTCACAGTAAACAGTGCTTCAAATACTGGGGTTCCTGAGGGCACTAGAGACATCCAGAAACTATAAGTAGGGCAGACAGCTCAGGAAATTAGGACCCTTTGAGTAGGCCTTATTTTGGAATTTATAATCCCCAGTGTTACAGAGTTAGATTCATTTACAGGTTCTCCACACATGGTTCTTCTGTCCATTTTATTTGAACCTATAATTAGCACTATACTTGATAAAATATGTCCCAGAGACTTAAATCTTTGGTCTGTCCATGTGCCGTTGAGCCCTGAATTTCAGCAGGGTTGCAACACCTAGTCTCCAGTTCATTGGACTCACCAGGGACAACTAACAAGGAGATAATGATGGATAATGCCCATCCCAATGATCAGAGTGTGTCTGCAACTGCAAGCAAGATAGTTCCATCCATCTGCCACATGGGATCTAAACGCCCTCTCAATTAGAAGCTACTGGACATCACTATCCCCAAATCCTTAAGATTGGGGAATGAACATTGGACTAAAATAGACTTATTATTCTACTATAGACTTATTATTCTAACAATGGAAGAACTGTTATCATTGATATAAAGGCAGTAGACACCAGGTCTTCTGAGGGATGGGAAAGGGAATAATAGGTGCAAGATGGGGGCATTATAGGAGATTGTAGTTGTCCTGCATGACATAGCAGTGACAAATAGAGGCCTTTTTATATTTTGTCATAATCTACAAAATTGTCTGTGCCAGAATTTAAAATATAATGCAAACTGCAGTCCATGCTTAGTAGGGATGCTTCAATAAGTGTTCATCAATTGTAACAAATGTACCACACTAATGAAAGTTGTTGTAAATGTGAGAAAGTGTGGGAAGAGGAGGGAGTAGAGCACATGGGCATCCCTTATATTTTTTATGTAACATTTATGTAATCTAAAGCTTCTTTAAAAATAACCAAAAAAATAATTAAAAACAGAAGAACTACATAAAAATAAATTAGAAAAATTTGTTGAAATGCACAATTTGTTGAAGCCCACAAAATTTCTACTAAAGAAGAAATAGAAATCTCAGCACACAAATAACTACTAAAGAGAATAAATTAGAAATAAAAAAACCTCCCTAAACAGAAAAGCTTGGGACAAAATCTTTTCATAGGGGAATTTTATCAAACATTCCAAGAAGAATTAACACCAATCTGCTCAAGCTTTTCAAAAAAATTGAAGAATAGTGAGCACTCCCTAACTCATTTAATGAGGCTGATATACCCCTCATAATAAAGCCAAATAAAGGCACCACAAGAAAAGAAAATTGCAGATCAATATCTCTTATGTGAAACTGGAAAAAGACCTTGACCAAAAGGGGGAAAAGGTAAAGACAAATGAGTTTATATGACTAAGAGAGTTCAAAATGATTCAGGAGGTCATTCCAGAGGTTATGCTTGTGCATTTCTCACCAGGATCTCTGTGACTACCAAAGTGGACAGTATCCCAAATAGTGGGACTCCTGAGGGCTCTGGAGACATCCAGACACTATAGTCTGGACAGATATCTCAGGAGTTTGGTGCCTTGCCAGTAGGCCCTGCTTTGGAATTTA
>JAQZBX010114501.1:0-10025 GCA_029593785.1 Cabassous unicinctus
TTAAAAATACATTTTTACAATTATGTTTAAACAAAAAATATTGGAAGAAAACATGTATCTGTGGCAGATACATGGAAAAGAATCATATTTGAGCAAAGGCATTATTCAGGTTACATAGATGTAAGAAGTGGTACACTTTGTAGGAATAAGAAGTGAAACTCAATAGCATGCATGAAATTTGGAAGATTTCGACTGCATACCAATTTTCCTCTATAATGCCATTCCCAATGATTTATTCAAACATTTCACCATCATTTTATTGTCAGTGTCCTAAATGACAGTGATAATAAAATTATGGCCACAATGAGCCAAAAGTTGGAGTAATAATTTCCTCTAAAAGCATAACCAAACCAAAACATTGAAAGGTCAGAAATAATGAATGTAAACTGGTTTCAATATCAAGAAATGTTTTTTACTCATGAGGGAAGTTGCAAAGGTAATATTTTTAATATATAAATATATTAGTTTTCAGCTGAGATGCAATATCCATGCATATATATCATATTCATACGCATACACTTAATAAGTGCATATAAGAATCTACAACTGTTGTATGAAGTAAAGTTTTAAGGCATTAAAGTGACTCACTCAAGGTGATACAGCAAAATCAGAAGTTATACCTTTCTAGAAAGCACAATCAATGGCATGCTTTTTTTTAAAAAAACAATCTAGGTTCTACACAAGAAAATTCCATAGATAAAGCATGGTCATTAAATTTTTTAAAAAGTTTCCATGTGATTTTAATGCATAGAAAACTTTGGGAACTGCTGAAATACAGTATTCATAGAATTAGAACTATGAGCACAAGTCTTCTGCCCTTGCCAAATGATAACTATCTCAATATTTATCTCAGTTTTCTATGCAGATAAACTATTTCTCAGCTGAAACTTTTCTGTATTTATTAACCCTGGATATGAATAGCAGTGTGAAAGAGTTCATTCTGTTTGGGTTAACACAGGATATTCTAAAGAAGGAAGTAGTGTTTGTGGTCTTCTTGTTTCTCTACTTAGCATCTCTGTTGGCAAATTTACTTATTCTGCTGACCATCAAATATAATCAGAGGCTTGGGAGCCCCATGTGCTTCTTCCTTTTCTACTTATTCTTTCCTGATGCCTGTTTCTCCACAACAAAGGCACCCAGGTTGATTATAGATGCTTTGTCTGAGAAGAAAACTAAATTCTATAATGAATGCATGGTCCATATCTTTGTAATCTACTTCTTCAGGTGTATTGAGATTTTGGTTTTCATCCTCATGTCCTGTGATCACTATGTGGCTATTTGTAAGCCTTTGCAGTACATAAGCATCATGAGCAGATGTGTGTGTATTATAATGTTGAATCTGGCCTGGGTGGTATCTTTTATCCATTCTTCAGCACAGATTATCTTGGCTTTGAAATTACCCTTCTGTGGTCCTAATGTTATTGATCACGATCTCTGTGATATGCAACCATTTTTGAAACTTGCCTGCATGGACACCTATGACATAAATCTACTCATAGTCTTTAATAGTGGGGCCATATGCATGGTAAGCTTCATAATCCTGATCATCTCTTATATTTTAATCTTACATTCTCTGAGAAACCAGAGTGCAGAAGGAAGAAAGAAAACCCTCTCCTCCTGCACCTCCCACATTATCATGGTCATCTTTGGAAGCTTGTCATGAGCATGATTCTGGGAATAACACCACTGATGTTCCTTCCAACTCAAACAATAAAATTTTGGAAGATTTACATAAAGCCCATGTTCTTTACCAGAAAACCTCTCAAACGGCAAGTTCTGTTGATGATGTGGCAATATTTTCCTCTTTTGTAACTTAAAATATCAACAAGCATCTTGACTTGCCCCAAGTTTGACATTGCTACCCATTGATATACTTTAACATTGCTGTATAGAGCAAAGGGAATTTTGTGGATTGGAGAAAAGAGAAATGTGGAAATAAGAAATGGTAAAGGAGATGAGATGATAGAGGGTAAAAACCATTTTCCCTTGTATTTTATGAAATTCCTCTTGGCATAAACATTTGTGGAAAGACATTGATGATCTGAAAGTTTCCTATCCGTCAACAATTAATATTAGCTGAGATTCCTCTGGACACGCATGTGTTAATGGCAACAAAGTTCACAGAAGAAATTTCATTCCCTTTGTTATGTTAAAACTATCCAATTCATAAGAAGGATTCTATGGCTTTTAATAATATCCCCAAGCTAATATCTCTCGATTTAGGTATCCACTCAGTCCTTTCATTTGATTGGGAGACTGATTCTTGATATCTTCCTCTAAATCTCTAATAGGAAACTTCACAATTAAAGACTGATTTTTTTTCCAGTCATGCTCTATATGCAGCCATTCTTAGTCAAATCCATTCTTCCATTTGCCCAGACTGAAAATATTGAAGAACAAAAAATGGTGATATCAAATTCACATCTTATATAGAAAAAAAAGTGTTGGCCTTTGATCTATATCCAGAACATGATATATTTTCAAATAAATTCCTCTACCATTCTGATTTAAGCTGCTATTGTCTTCTGCCACAAACACAATAGACTCTCACAATTTTTGCTGCTTCTATTCTATTTGCTCAATTTTTGCTGCTTTTATTCTTTTCTTGGTTAATCTATTTGCAGCACAGCAACCACAGACTCCTTATAAAACTTGATTAAAATCAAACAACTCCTCTCCATAAACCCCTCAAGTAGTCCTATTTCCTTCAAAGTAAAAGCCAAAATCTTTACATTGATTTGACCTTTCATTGCTTCTTTGGTTTCTTTGCTACTTACACCCTGGTTTTCTGGTCTCCAGCCACACTGAATTTTTTGCTCTCCCCTAATCATGCTAGGTAAACTTGCACCTTAAGATTCTTGCTTCAGCTGTTTATTCTGCTTAAACCATTCTTCCAGTAAAGTTTTTGGCTATTAGTTTCATCTCTTTAAGACACTGCTTTAAGTCTCCCCTTAGTGAGGCCTCCCAAGTTTCCTTATTTATTAAGCATCCTCTTAGCTTTCCTAATATCCTTCTCTCTCTTTACTCTTTCTTATTTTAATACAATTTGTCATCTTCTAAAAGATGTACATTTTAGTTACATAAATATTTCTTTTTTATCTAGAATGTCATGCACTAGAATGTAAAATCCAAGAAAGAAAGTGTCCTTGTCTATTTTATACAGGAATACATCCCAAGTCAGTTGTAGAGTCATTGGAATGGAGCAGAAATTTGAGGTGGTTGTCATGATTGAGTGCTTAGCATTTGAAGAAAATAAATCACAGATCTTAACACTGGAAGATCTTAACACTGGAACACTTAATAAATGCTTAATTGTTGTTTTCATTTGGATGATAAATAAAAATACGTATTAGCTCATTCTGGGTCTTCTGATGACCAAATTACATCCAGATATGGCCATATAATTTCATTGCTAGAGAATAATTACTACTATGGTGACATCAACCACTGCTTCACTGTATTGGCAACATAAGAAGTATGCAGATATTAACTTGGTAAATGAGGAAAGCATTTATATCAAGTGGATGGAAATTGATTGTGAGGTACACACAAGAATGATTTTGCAGTAGTTTCAATAGAGAAAATTGGTACTAACATTGATGTGCCAAACTCATAATTGCTACCTCTCTGTATACTATTCATGTGTCAATTTTACAGTAATACAACTACATTAATAGTCATGTTAAATTACATATTAATTTAAATTTTAATGATATTGTTGCAGTTATGTTTGAAAATTTATTTTAACTTTTCATTTATGTGTTATAATTATAAGGCACTTATAACTCATTTTATATTTATACATCAATATGATGTATAAATCATTCCTAATAAAACTGGGGTTCATGAGATATTTTTTCCTTTAAAAGAGTTTTTCTTTATTTAAAATTAAGAAAATTGTTCTATGCTCAGCAAACAAAAGTCAGTGTGGTAGAAAACCATTTTCTTAAACTGTGCAGGTACATAGAAATATAGAAATGAAGTGCATGACTTAAAACTTGGAGTTACGCTCTGGGAGTGAATGAACATTTTACTCCAGTCAATTACGATTATCTAAATCCCAATAATCACTGAAATGTGAGACTGTTTCTTAATGATTCTTTCCTCAGGAAAAAAATAAACAAACAAACAAAAAATCTCCCATGGTAATTTACATTTTATGAGGACTGTTTTCTTGGTAGAAATTCATATATTGACTAATGAATAGGGTGAGCCTTGAGACTCTAAATTCATGAAATTATTTTTGGCCCTTTTCTTCACACCTGTGGCATCAAATTCCATTGAGTGTTGGTGGGATATATGTTTTCCTACTAACCAATAGAATATGATAAATGTAAGGATTGTCACTTCTTTGGCTATGTGCATAAGATTGTAGTTTCTGCCTTGCTCTCAGACTTTCTCTCTTGAAGGCTTTTAAGGAAGCAAGCTGCCAGGCTTGAAGATGTCCACATAGCAAGGATCTGAGGGCAGCCTCTAGCCAACACCCAGCAAGAACTGAGCCCGTCAGTCCAACAACTTGCAATGAATGGGATTCTACTAGCAACCACATGAGTTTGAGAGCAAATCCTTCTCTAAGTGAACCTTAAGATGTGATCACAGCTCTGGCTGACACCTTGATTGTAGCCTTGTGACACACCACAGAATCACCCAATGTTTCATGGAGTTTAGTTGTGCCTGCACTCTTGATCCCCAGAAACTGTAAGATAATATGAGAAATGTTTCAAGATGCTGAATTTTTGGCAATTTGTTATTCAGTAATAGATAATAATATTGTACATATTTAGACCTCTTCTTTAATTGCATTTTCCCAAGAAATTACTGAATTCATGCTTGGGTTTATGTTCCAGGTACTTTTTTATTTGGTAAAAAGGAGCTAGGCCATGCAAAGAAGTCCTTCTCTGAGCATTAATAGATTCCAATGTATCCAGCAAATCTGAAGGCCAGACCCTAATCTGTACATCCTTTATGGTGCAAGAAGTAATGTCTCATCTTTACTGCTTATATACCTACTTTGATTTGCTTCAAACATCAATGGTGTACATTATTACAATCAACACAAACTATACCATTAATGGAAAAGTACATAAAATATTCAGGAAGCAATTTCATCTTTGTATGTGTTGTATGATAATGGAAATCCAATTACTTTCCCAGAAATATGATATATTTACATAAAGAGGAGAGTGGTATGTTTGTTTGTTTTCTTGTTATGCTTTTACTTGGAGTAACACTAGGTGTCTATAAAAGAGAGACCCAATGAAAGAGTTGTTTAACATATAGTAAGTTTATTCTTTTTTGCTGTGCCAGACTCATTTACATGATCCAAGTTGACAGGGCAATGCATCTTCTCTTCTTCGTTCATGGATTCAGTTTCCTTTCTATCTTTTTCTTTACCCTTCACAATGTTTTCTTATTCAACATGTGATCCATGTGCCAGTATCATTGGCATCTCCAGGGAGCTTATTAGAAATGCTGAACTATGGTTTCCACCCCATAATGAATCATAATTTAATTATGACCATGTTATCCATATGTACACCACCGTTTGTAAAGTATTCCAAAGAGCTCTGTTATCTACAGTTGTGACACCACCAGTATGGTTTCAGGTGGCAAGAAGAAGAAATAAACTTGTAGAAGTGCGCAGTCAATATTTCGGATTTCAGCTTGGAACTTACACATATCCTTTCTGCCTACAACCAGTCAATAAGAACTTAGTCACTGAACTTCACTTAGTAGCATAGAGGGCTGGAGTGTTTTCAGTAAAAAATTCTCTGTGCATATTCCTGGTGCCAGGCAGCTTTGTCAGAGACTGCTAGAAATCCACTAGCAAGGGCATTTGATGATTTATTTTCAATTAAGGATATGAATTCAAATTGACCATCAAAACTAAAAACACTTGAGTTTGCAGTTCATCAAAATTGACACATAGGAGAAAGCCTCAGAAATTGATACCAGATATGCATCTTATTTTTGCTACACACAGGAGCTCTGCTTGGGTAGCCAAGAACCCAGGTAACTCTTATTGCTGAAGAGGGGTAAGGATTTTAGTGAGCATCTAGCAATCTCTGACACAAGCATCGAGAACCAGGAACATCCACAGAAGCATTTTTATACAAAATTCATTTCATTTTGACAGATATTTATTGACTCCTCATTATGCACCGAGTAATATTCTATCCTTGTCTTCTTAGCTCACATTCTGGTGGATTATGCTATTTCAAAATATCCAGTAACAAATCCAGGACTTTGTGAGTTCCAAGGATTTGAAGAGTTTGAATGAATGTTTCTGAAATTAGGGACTGCTCTTTTATTTATGAGATGGTTTAAATTTGTACTTTTATTCCCCTACTGCTCTGTGAAACCCCCTTTTGATCTTAATTTTCATCTCTGCACATTTTTTATTATTGTACATCTGGATCTAGGGACAGTAATAAGCAGAATCACCTATATTCTCAATCTCTTGTGTGACTATTGCATTTACTTGCTTGTTTTCCTTAGACCTACACTCTGGATGCTGCTTCCACTTAAGTGAGTGCTGTTTTCTCTCACAGTTCTCATGCCAAAGGGCTTGGAAAAGAGGTTTTAGTTACCATTGTTTGTCATTACTACTTAAATCTCAGTCAGATTATGCCACTTGCCACCCTTCTTTTTAATCATCCTTGGTTTACCAGGTCATTCCACTTCATTCTTTGAAGGTTTTGGCTCCTGATTACTGTAACTCCACCATGTTCTGCAATAATTCTTGATGATTTTAACATCTACAAAGATGATTTTTCCATTATGCTTATTAATTGACTGATTGCCCAATAGTTTTTCAGTAATCTTTAATCATTTTACATGTTCACTCCAATAGTCATACAGAAATCTTGTCATTACCCTTCTATAATCTCAATTTCATACCCACTAATTTCCAAACCCACCTCTATTATTTCCCATTTACATATGCCATAGCCCTACTCTAACAATTACTTGAAACCCACTGTGATATACAAACCATTGATTGTGCCAAATTTTCACATTATTCTCAACATGCTCCTACCTAAGAAACTTTGCACAAGTTCATCCCTATTCTACCTTCAGATATGTGTCTGGCTTAAAACCTCACTTGACCTGGTTTGTTATTGAATAGCACCTTCTCTATTTGATTTTTCTGTCTACTTTTTAGAATTGCAACACCCACTCACTAACATTTTGTATCCCCTATTACTCCATCCCTGCTGAAGAGTCAACAATAAAGTAATATAAATTGTATCACTGCAAAGTCAAGTGATTTTGTCAAGTTCATTACAAGTGATCTGGAAGTTGGGTCAGTCTATTCTGGTTCATATTTATACTTAGGGCTAAAGCAGGTACTGACACAAAATGGCCTCTGAGAAATTTCTCATTTAGTTTGGAGATGACCACAATTACTAGAGTGCTATTTAATCTCAAGCACTTCTATCCCCAACTTCTTTTGGCACTAATAGGCACACAAGGGTTACAGCATTGTGTCGAAAAATATTAATGTCACCCTGGTAGGAAAATAATTTTTCCAGAGTTGTTTTTTCCTTCACTATGCAAACAGAGAAAATCTAATTCTTTGCCTGTGAATAGAAGAAGTCATTGTAAAAACTGTAAAAAGTGATTGACTGCAAAGGGGCAGGAATATTCTTTTTTGGTGTGATGGAAATATCCTACTTCTTGAATTTGGTGATGATTACATGGATGTATACATTTGTCAAAACTCACCTAAATGTATACTTGAGAATTTTGCATTTTGTTGTTTAAATTATACCTAAAGAAGTTGATTTACAAATAAATGTATGTAATTTTTAAAATTTGTATCCTCTCTTCTTTCCTTTCTTTACTGAATAACCAACTGCAAAATGTTTTAGAAATTACAGAAATTTTAATGAACAGTATTTATTAAAATTATTTACATTGTAATATATTTTATCAGCATCATTAAGACCATTAGGACTAGTAATATTTATTGTAATTAATGTTAACAAGAATAAGAAATTAGGGAAGACAATAAACTTGCTAAAATCCCAGAAACATCAGTGATAGAGCCAGCATTCAATTGTGTCACATTTATTTAACAGAATTTAGAGTTTTGCCTTACAAAGACTTTGGTAACTTTTAGCTGTCTACACCTCAGTATGAATTTGAAAGTATACCTTTTCTTGGAGCAGGGTATGTGTGTGGAGTAGGGGCAGAAATGTGGTGACATGAGCACTTGCTCAAGGAAATGGAAGATGCCCCTAAGGATGGGAGAGGAGGAAAGGAATGAGGATGAAATCTCCTGTTGATAGCCTTGCTGAGATCACTTGACCAATGGTTCACTGTCCTCCTGGACTAAGTGTGCTAAGAAGCTAATTGAGAAAATCCTACAGCATTGGGAGGGGAGGGCAATAAATCTTGAACCTCTGGAGGCTAAAAGGCAGTTCTGATCATTTGTGAACTATTGTGAAATCCTTATAAATATCTGATGGAAGAAAAAGAAATCTTTAATTTTACTGCTCATCCAGGAAATGCTTTGGGGCAATAGAGCTGAATTTAGATAGGTTTCTAACAAAGATTATCGGGGATATTTTCTTTTTTATTTCTAGAAAGAAAGCAGAGGTAGGAACTTTATTTTCCTCCTGCCAGTATCACAGACACTTTTACAGCATCTAACTCCAGCCTTACTTATAAAGAGCTGGCTCTCTGATTTACAATTTGCATATTGCAAATGCAGGACACATGATTAATCTTTAAAACAAACTAGAATTTAAAAAGAAAAGCTATGACCTCCATTAGAGAAGTATTTGTTAAGCGGCCATCACCCAGACTTCATGTACCCCCAACTTCTTTACTGGGGAAGCCACAAACCCCCTGAATGGTCATCCTTTGGCCTTCAGCAACCCTCACTTATTTTTCTATTGTGTGCCATCCCTCCCACTGGCATTCCATTGTGTGCCTTTCCACAAACTAAATCTAAAGAAAACACTTGGCCAGACCTTAAACCCAGAAACCAGAAACAAGCAGCCCTAAATGCTTCTCATAACAAGAATTCCCAGTGGCAGGGCACCCTCTACCCAAAGTGAGTAAAAACACTCAAACAGTATAGAATGGTTTCTCTTCCCCAAAGTGAAGTGAGGCATGCAGAGCTGCCATCTATCAACCCCAACTCAGAGCAGTTTTCAGCTACCCAGGGAGACTGGCTGTGATGGGTTTTCTATCCCTGTTGTTTTGGACTCTTTGTGCTATTTAATTTTCAAGAAGTTTGTTTGCTCTTTCTGGACTCTTTATTCTGTGCAAAAAAGGGATCATTTGCTGGAAGATTCTGTTGTGCCTTGAACTTTTGTTCCCAGGACACACTGTTGTACCAACTTGCTCCTCAACCTCTCTATTGGATATCATCTCTTGTTTACAAGAAAAAGGTAAGTTTTAGGGCACTTATCATCATCTAGTACTGTCTCCTGAGAAATCTGAATGTTCCTGAAACATATTTCCCACAGTGATATGAACAGTTTGATATTTCAGAGAGCCACGACTTTCACTGACTTCGCTTTGTACAGACCTGCTTCAGATCAATTATGATTAAAAAGGAGCACAGTGAAGGGGACTAAAGTTTAGCACCTTAAATGTGCAGATTCATTATTTGCAAAGGTTAAGGGCAGGAAAACAATAGGGATGAACACTATCATACTAATGTTGGGTGTCCAGGACCCACTGTCATAACTGCTTATGGTCAAAAGATACATCTTCTTTCTCTTGCTGTATTGAAGAATAATATGTGTAGTGGAGAAAAGGGGAGCAATTTTTTAAATTAAATCATAGGATAAAATACTGTTAAAATAATTTTTATCCATAACATGGTCCTTTGCTTTCCTTTGCACTCTGCATTTTTCCCTATCACATCTTCTTTTTTTTTGTTTTAATATTTTGTTTATTTTTTTATTGTGGGTAAAAATCAAATTTTTCACAATACATACCAATATTTGTAAAATGATATATAAATATATATGCACATATGTGCATTTGCTTACATAAATGTTATT